>JAJLUL010000263.1:0-16824 GCA_030564325.1 Blastobotrys capitulatus | reverse complement strand
TTTTTTTTTTTTTTTTTTATTATTATTATGTTATTTTGGGTTGTTATGAACTGATGATGTTGTAATCAAAAAGTCATAATAATAAAATACAAAAAGTGGACACGCAGTTTTATTATTTTTAAAACCAACCCCGATCGGATCATTTTTAATTTATTGGGAAAATCTCGAATTTTTAATCAACACTTTTTTGTTATATACTATATATGATCATCACGAGGTACAAACTTTCGCCACAAACTATATAAATAGCTGATATATCCTTTATTTTATTAAAAAAAAGATTATACTCAATAGCAAAAACAAAAATGGATTGGAATGATAATTATGAAGAAATCGTACAAGGACCATATGCATATCTTCGCAAAGTTCCTGGTAAAGATTTTAGACCACAAATGATTGATGCATTTAATACAGTTTTAAAAGTTGAAAATACAAAATTACAAATTATTAGTGAAGTTATTGAAATGTTACATACATCATCATTATTAGTTGACGATGTTGAAGATAATGCAGAATTAAGAAGAGGTTATCCAGTTGCACATCAAGTATTTGGATCAGCTCAAACAATAAATTCTGCTAATTATATTTATTTTATTGCATTACAAAATTTATTAAAATTAGATTCAAATAATAAAGAAATTGTTAATATTTATACTCAAGAAATGATTAATTTACATAGAGGTCAAGGATTAGATTTATATTGGAGAGAAACTTTAGATTGTCCAACAGAATCAGAATATATTTCAATGGTTATGAATAAAACAGGTGGATTATATAGATTAGCTGTTCGATTAATGCAAGAATTAAGTCCAATAGATGTTGATTTAGTTCCATTAGCTAATTTATTTGGAATTATTTATCAAATTAATGATGATTATTTAAATTTACAATCATCAAATTATTCAAAAAATAAAGGATTTTGTGAAGATTTAACCGAAGGTAAATTTAGTTTCCCAATTATTCATTCAATTAGCATTAATCCAACTAATAAAGAATTAATTAATATTTTGAAACAAAAAACAACTGATATTACAATTAAACAATATGCAATAGATTATATGAATAATGAAACAAAATCTTTTGATCATTGTAAAAAAACAATATCAAAATATGCAAAAGAATCAAGAGAATTAATAAATGATTTATCAAAAAATCATGATACTACAAAATTAACAATAATTTTAGATAAAATGTTAAATATTAAATAATAGTAATAATTTTCTATTTTTTTATTATTATATTTCTAATCATGAGGATCTTTATAATCTTTTGGATATGGATATCCTTTTGCAGTTAAATATACACGTAAACAACTATTTTTATGCCAATCAAAAGTTTTTGTTGGTAAACATGAACATCTTAAATTTTTTTCATCTTGACTTGCAGGACAATGAGCAAATGGTGGATGATGATAACCAATATCATCAAAGAAATGAATATCATCTTTATCCATAAATAATGAAACTGCTAATGAATGAACTGGTGCATCACCCCATCTTTCATAAAAAAATCCACCAGATTGATCTAAAAATTCAAAATATTTTTGATAAATTTCACCTCTCCAAAAATCTGCATCTGCAACTTCAAAATTACTCCAATAATGACATAAATTATATTTTTCTTTATCATCTTCTTCTCTAATAAATCCTTGTAAAGCATTTGGATGAATATAATCTTTATGTTGTTCCATAAATTTTTGAGTTGTACTCCACAAAGTTGGAATAGTTTTTTCCCATTCTTTAATTGAAATAGTCCAACCATATCGTTTTTTATTTTCTCTCATATATTTAAATACATCATAATTAATATCACATAATAATGAAGTTTCTGGTTCAACTCTCCAATAATATTTATAATCTTTCATTAAATCATGTTGAAAAAAAAATCCTGATTCAAATCGACACATATGTCTATAACTTTCACTACCAGCATAAATAACACCTTCTGATTCCATTTTTTTTCTTGATTCTGCTGCTTTAGTTTGATCAATCCATTCTGGATAACCCCAATGTTCTTTTGGAATTTTACCAAATTTTGCTGTACCACTAACTAAATTAGTCATTTTTTGAATAAATTCTTCAGTAAAATCTTCTTCATTTAAAAAAACCCAATCATAATGATATTTTTGATTAAAACGTAATTCAACTGATGTAACTGATGGTACTAAATCATCCAAATCTTTATTTCTTGCTAAGGTAACAAATGTTGCATTTTCTCTAATATAACCTTTGTTGTTATTAGAATTAACAAATCGATCAGATGCTGATGAAACTACACTTCGAATTTGTTCTTTTTGAGTTGTCCATGATGCGTGTAGAAGGAATAACACTGTTGCTACACCAATAAACCAATATATGATCCTTGAATAAAGTCGTATCATTCTTTTTGATTTATGTTATCTTCTGAAATATAAAAAAAAAAAAAAAAAAAAAAAAAAAAAAAAAAAAAAAAAAAAAAAAAAACTAAGTTTTTAAACGTGGTATTTTTTAAGATTAAGTTTGGGAAAAAAAAAAAAAAAAAAAAATTTTATTAGAAAAATATTAGTATAACGGACGGACCGAGCTTGTTTATGTATGATTAAGAAGTTTGTGTAAGGAACAAAGAGGTTTTTTTTATCATAGATTTCCACCCCTGAGAAGAGAAAACATTTTTAATGGAGTCGCTTTTTTAATTAATTGTAGATGGTTAGTTTGAAATAATCACCTTTTTGGTCTTTAAAAAAAATTCCAGTAGATTGGTAACTATATTATACCACTACTGGTAAGTATCGAATTGATCTATGCATCCAGGATATCATTTACTGGTTATTTTTGTGTTAGATTTGGATCAAATAAAGAACATTGGTTCTTTTTTGGTTTTTTTTTAAATATCATTGTCAAGTTAAAAGTTTGAGTTTTAGTGTGAAAAGCTTGGTTAGCTTTTAACGAAGCTAAGGAAATATTTTATCTTGGAATTGAATTGATTGTCATGGCATTAGATATCAAGATTTTCTAACGGTCGTGAATATTGTGTTCAAGAATTATTACACTATTATTGTATATATGATATATAGTATTTTAAATTAAAGTTTTCTTTTGCACACATTGAAACAGTTATCGAATTTTTTAAAAGAAAAAAAAGCTTCGATTATTATTACCAGTACTATTAGATTTCAAGCCTTATAATCAGAGAACAAGATTTGTGCTTTGTTCATGTGTATTAAAGTGGCTGGTTAGACCTGAAACCTTATTTGGTTAGATCTATAATCTGCTTAAAGCAAAACTAATATACTTTAACATTTCCAGTATACTTATAAACAGTATACTGGTGTTTATATTGAATAATTATATATGTTGTAAATATATTATATTATGCATAAGTTTGCAATTGAACTCTCAAGTTTTTGAAAAATTACTGGTTGATCTGGTATAGTATTCAAAATTTTTGGTACAGCCAGCCGTGTTATTTGTCGGAGGTAGCCTCCTAATTGGGCAGAAAGGCCGATAACTGCAAGTACTAAGTACTAGTTCCCACCTGCAGTAAATCTGTTTATACAGTAAACTCTAAATCTAATAATCAAATTTTTACTGAAATTGATTGGATTACTGGAGCTATATTTGTTGGTATCAATGTTGAAATAAAGCTATCAGGTAGCTGTGCAGATGAAATATGTATTCATAGGTATACAAGTTGTTGTACCTAAAAGTGTACATTATTTAATGTACAAAAATTGAACACTGTCAAAAACATGTGGTGTTATGCATCATATATATATTATAATTCATGAACTCTTAATTACAGTTAATCCTAAAATACTATGGATCTTCAGTGGAGTATAATATTATATATATAAAAAGTTATTGACAATGTATACATAATATACAAAGGGAATATTGTCATATATAAAATGATTTAAGCATCTGAAGCTTACTAACTATATGTTTGATCAGTTGATCACTCTTAATCTTGCAAATAAATCTAAACTATAGATACATATATATATTGGAAGTTAGACGTTTTTAAACAAAACGCCAATCACACAAAGATATATATTATTTAATAATAACAAATCAATTCATTTTTCTTAACTAAAATTCTTCATTTTTTACAGCTGTTTTTAATTAATTAAAAAAAAAAAAAAAAAGGCTGGTTAATTCCTCAGCCGTATTTTATCACAGCCGCGCGTGTGAATTTTTTTTCTTTCAATTTGACCACTTAAAGAAATCACCAGATTAAACCAGCTTAAAGGCGAATGAATGCTTCTAGCGCTATGACTTAGATAAAAAGATAAAGTTGCAGTTTGGGAGCAAAACATTAATGAAAAAAAAGAATCAAATTCATCTGTTTTTTTTTTTTTCAAGTTTTTTGTAAATTCGCTTAAAATTGCTTATCGATACATCTATCACTATAACAGGTTTTTTTAGATTCAAGTCAAAGCATACTTAATTTGGGGGTAATTTCATACTAGATCGAGTTACTATAAGTTTAACATCAGATCAAATTTTACTTAGGGAAGAAGAAAAAACAGAAAAAAAGAAACAAAACATTTTTTAATACAACTAGACAAAAAGCTAACAATCCTATTATTTTTCTTTATAATACTGGGGTGTGAATAAGGTCATTTTTCATATAAACACACAAAACCTTAATGTCATCTTCATCAATAAATATAAATGAAAAAGAAAAAAAAGAGATTCAAAATGTTTTATTAATCTTAGAAGCATCTGTTTATAAATATATTTATGATATAGATAAAAAACACGATGATTCGATTTATTTATCTCACCATATGGTACAATTAGTAAAAGAAATGGATAGACAAGCATATTCTTTAAATCCTAATTATATTATTCATGATGATTTAGCATTAAATTTGGAAAAATTATTAAAACAAATTAATAATAGTAAAGTTACAAAATTAACTGCTATACAATATTTATCAGCAAAAATTGATAATGGAAATTTAAATCAATTTAAACCTTTAATTAAAACTTGTATTAATATTTTACTGTGTTATGAATGTGGATTATATTCTTTTCTATCAATTAATAAACCAATAACTTTTAGTAAAATTCATTCATTTTGTATTCATTGGTTAAAATATAGTTCAAAAAATGATAATAATAAAATACCAGAAACTATTAGAATGGTTCCAAATATTGATAATATTGCTAAAATACCTTTAAAAATTAATAAATCAAATGAAGAAAATTTTAATGTTAATTTATTACAAAAACTCTATAATTCTGCATTAAATGATATTATAAAATTAATTGATAAAAGTACTTTAGGTTTAAATAAAAGAATTATTGATAGATGGGATTCACCATTATATAATTATAAAGATTTGACAGCTTTATATAATGATTCAATGAATAAACAATGGATAAATTTAGAAGGTATATTAGCAGAAATTAGTGGAGAAAAATTTGAAAATTGGAGTTTTATGAATCGATTAACAGTTAAAGATATTGCAAAAAAACAATCACAACTTGATGAAATTTATAAATTATTCAAATTATTATTAAAATTATTTATTAGTACCAAAAATCGATTTATTTTAGAAGAATCATTATTTGGTAATAAAAGTCAATTAAAATTAGGACTAAATGGTGTTTATTATGAAAATATTTTATTACCGAAAGTTTTGGAAGAAATTTATTTACAAATTAGTTGTATTATATATCCATGGTTTAAAACTTTACAACCACTTTCTAGATCAATTGATTTTTCGCAGTTTTTTAAAGATTATTGTTTAATAAACTTGAATAGTAAATATAATGAAGTTGTTTTTCTATATTTATCAACATTACCAATGGCTCAAAATATTATTAATAATATTAATAATGATTCAATAAATAAATTAGATACTTTGATATCTAAGAAATTTCAACCAAGGGATTCTTTCAAATCAATGATTAAATCTTTATCATCACATTTACAATTAAATACTACTAACATACAAAAAGAACCACACAAGAAAAAATCAAGTTCAACTGAAAATCTATTAACACCTCCAGAATCAACAAATTCATCAACATCACCACCATCATCATCTTTATTATTATCATCAACACCATTCAATGGAGTAATACCTATGCAATCTGGTATAAAAAGTTTAGCATCAATAGTAGCAACAACAGCAACAACACCAAAACAAAAAAAATCTAATTTACAGATTTTTGGAAGATCATTAAATAAATATGCAACATCAAACGATGATAATTCAAATATTATACTAAAAAATAGAGAATCTGATATACCACTTAAATTCAAACAACAAATTGATGAATTATCAGCTAACAAATTAAGTGATGATTTGTTAAAACTATGTTATGATAAATGTTGTGGGATTAACAATACATTAATTACTATAGATTCTGAAATTAAAGCATTATCATCAGTGACAATACCATTATTATATGACAATATATATTCATCAAATTCAATGGTTATAATTTTGACAAATGATTCTGAAACATGTTGTAAAATAATGAATCAATTAAATAATTGGTCAATTAAATTTTTAAATTTAGATGAAGGATTAAAAATCAATAAAAATATTCCAAATGTTATGGTAGGTAAGTTAAATATGAACATATTATTAAAAATTGAAAAATTAAGTGGGGATATGTATTGTAAAAATAGAATCAAAAGAATTGAATTAATGTATAACAAAACTTTTGAATTAAATATTAGTATAATCGATACATTATTAAATTGTGGTACAAGTTCAATATCGATATCATCTTTAATACCACCACCAACTCATTTAACACAAAGAATTAAAACATTTTTATCAGAGAAAAATCAAATTTTATTAAATTATAATTTAAATTCCAATTTATTAATTAACAAAATAAATTTAAAAATTTACAGATCAAATTATTCTTCAATGTTTGATAATTTAACAAAATTATTAAATTTTATTGAGGAACCAGCAATTAAACAACAACAAGAAGAAGAAAAAGAAGAAGAATTAGTTCCATGTATTATTTACGTTTCAAAAAATTTTTATAAAAAGCTTATTATTTTGATAAGAAATAGTTGCAATATTAAACCGTTTTTAATAAATGATGGCAAAACACTTTTATCACGTTGGAAAGTTTCATTAAAAAAATGGAATTGTAATCTATTAGTTGTTCAAATTGATCTTTTACCAAAAATAACAGTTAAATCTAAAAGAACAATTTTTTTTGGAGATTTGGAAAAAATGAAACCAATTTTTGATTCAATTGAAAATAATAAATCATTAGATTATATTATAATATCAGATAAATCTTTTTATTCAGAAGATTTTGTAACTCAAAATTTTTTAACTACAAAAACTTGTAAAATTAATTTTTTACAACAATTATTAACACCAGGATCTGATATACAAAAATGTAAAGAGACTAAATCTATAGGAAATTGGTGTAATAGTTGTCAAAATATTAATGAGAATGATTTAGAAACCCAATTAATTGCAGGGCCAGTTATTTCTTTCAAAACGATAAATGAATCATTATTCAAAATTTCAGGAGCTAGATTTTGTTTAAAATGTTTAAAAACATGGTCACCAAGTAAACCATTAGATGGTCATAATGGCTGTTGGAGATATTTAATAAAACATAATATTTCTAATGATATTGATAGATTTTTAAATACTACTTTAAACAATCAAGAATCATGGTATAAGTTTGAAGATACTTTCAGTCTTCAACTATTAAAATATGAAAACTTATGTGTCAATTGTGGATTAATTAAATCAAAATTTGGTGTATCACAAAAAAGCCGAAACGGTCTATGCCCTCAACGATCTGAAATTTCAATGGCAATAAGATTAATTGCATTTATTATTTGGCATTTAAATTGGTTTAATGATGTTAAATCAACAGAAAATGTAATAATTAAAAGTTTTAATTCAAAAGTTGCAAGAATTATTTTTCCACCAATCTTAGAATTTAATAAATTAATAAAAAAAAATTCAAATTTGGGAGTTTATTCTGATAAATATCCTGTTGATTATTTTATACAATTGGCTGAGGTTTTTGGTAAGTTAAAATGTCATGATAATGCTAATGCTACTAGTATATTAGCTATTAATTTAATAAAAATGTTGATACAAGAGCCTGGACTTTGTAATAAAAAGTGTGGGAATATTGTTTTTTTTTAGTTAAGTTTATAGAATTTAACTATTTTATTTATTTATTTATTTTTTTTTTGATTTGATTTCCAAGATTAGTAGCAATTGATATTACAGTATATAATTCGACCCTCCCAATGTAGATCAATAATTGATCTGATTTGGCAGGTACCATGGTAGTTATCAATGAAGCAGAATAAAGTACTCTTGTACATGCATAACTTGCACAATTGATTGTTGTACCAGTAGATATGTAAGCAATTAAGACGAATTAATCGCTTAATTTTCCCCCGGCCCAGGCCTGCCTGCCTGCTGCCACCTCCATTTAATTTTTAAATTCTTTTTTGTCCCAAGTTTTTTTTTTTTTTTTTTTTTTTTGGTTGAAAAATTAAAAGGGCAAAAAAGTTTCTGATAAAAAATTGAGATACGATTCTAAACCTAATCTCGTTATTTCAGTATACCAAACTTCAACTCTTTTTTTCATGTCAAGAAATGATTCATCACCACCAAATACCTCAAATCCAACTTATAAAACAGCTAAAGCATTAATATTTGATTATATTTATCATTTTAATTCAATACATTCAATTCAAGATGCATCAGAAATTTCCAATTTAGCATTGATACTAATTGATGAATTACAAAGTTTAAGACCTAGAATCAATTTAACGAAATCAATTACAACAACTATAAACAAATTTTTAGATCAATGTTATAAATGTAATATTAGTATAGAAACTGCTCAACAAGTTATAGATCATCAAAGTCCCAAATTATTACAATCTTCTCAACAAGAAAAAATTTTATCTGAATTTATTAGAATAATTTTAGAAGAAAATTGTGGATTACAAAGTTTTATTATAAATAATGGTTTAAAATTCAATTCATCAATTTTTTTAACTTATTCTCATTATTGGTATAAATATCATTCAAATCATGATTATATTCCATCATCAATTCAAAATGTTTTCAATTTACAAAGTGATATAAAAGATTGGAGTTATAAAAAATTTATTGATTTAAAACCAATTAAATTGAATAATAATATTTTCGAAAATATATTTTCTGGATTATTGGAGAATATTGCTAAATCTATTGATATATGCACATTTCATTTAACTGATAGAGTTGTTAAAAGACAACTTATGTCAAAAACAGGTACAACATCAATATATTGTGATATTGTTTTGGAAGGATTATTAGAAGAACTTGGAAATAATAATAATAATAGGTTTTATAATTGGAGTTTTATAAATCCTACCAATCAACAAATTGAATCAAAATTATTAGAAATTAATGATATATTGGATAAATTAGGGATTTTTATTAATCTTCAACTTTCGGTAACAAATCCAGAATATTTCAGTGAGAGAGCACCATATTTCAGAACAATAAATAATGAAGACTATTGTTTTGATTATTTTGAAAGAAATACCTATGGATATGGCATGCATAGTATATTTGGACAAGGTATTCAAAAATTCGTTTCTGAAGTTTTATCACGAATTAAAAATATTTTAATACCATGGAAAGATTTTTTACAATCAAAAGATTTTAGTCATGAATATAAACCTAATTATATCAATGATCTTAAATTTAAAAACTTTTGTTATCAAAGTATTAATATTGGTTATAGTTTTGATATTATTAAAATTTTATTAAAAAAAGATAATGAAACTAAAATTTTAAAGTCTCTTGTGAAAGAAATAAATAATAATTTTTTTGACAAGTATTATAGGAACAAATTAAATTATCTTAATAGACAACATTTTGATTTGAATATTAAAACAAGTTTGGAAGTTTATAATTTTAAAAATCATGATGAATCTAAAGTTTTAGGATTAGAGTTAGGATTGGATTCGAAATTTGATTTTCACTCGTTATATACACCTTTAAAATTTTTTCCAGATGTCCAATTTTTAAAATCATTAAGAAATGTTAATGATGATTATGGTATAAATAATAAACAAAAAATTGATCAGCTTATATACAATAAAGTTAAAGGATGTAATATTTTGACTGTTTTGTTTTTTAGAAAGTTTTTACTTGATTCAATATTATATCCTTATATTAATTTAAGAGAAAGAAATAACAACAAAATTACAATTATAATCACATCAAGTTTACAACATAAACACATTTTATCAGACAACTTTATTAAATATTCAGTAAATTATTCAGATGTTGATAAAAGTCAAAGTAAATATCCATTATTAATTTTAAGTCAATCATTGACCGGTTTTGAGTTTTTAGAAAAAATTATTAAAGGAAGAGAATCATTAGTTGAAAGAATTGAAATTTTATCATCAAATTTTTTATTAATATCACTTTTTTTAGAAAATATTATCAATTTAATTAAATCATGTCATCAAGCATCAGTAACATTCAATTGTACAAAAATAAATCAATATATTTTACCAATTTTTAATCAAATTTTACAAAAACCTATTAATTATTTACTTCAAGATAAGCTACATTTAAAATCATCGCTATATAAGTTCTATTATACAATGACAAATTATTATACATGTTTTTATAGGTTGAATCAATTATTGGAAAAACTTTTTATTAAAAAACCGACTTGTTATATGAAAAAAAATAAACATTCAAGTATAATTATTGTAACTACACCACAATATTATAGAGAAGTTTTAACATTTTTAGAATTTAAAAAATATCAAGTTCAATTGATAAAAAATGTCAAAACATTAGAAAGTTTATGGGTAAGTTATATTGATGATTATGATATAACTTTAATTCTTGATAAGCATTATCATGAGGCTTATTATGAACAATCAAATGTTATATTTTTTGGAGAATTATCATCAATATCATTAATTTATTTTGCAATTGAAAATTCAAGATCAAAAAATGGTAAAATAGAAATTTCATTAATATTGGAAAATCTAAATGATAAAATTTTAAATAATTATAATCCTTTTAAAACTAATCAAATTGAATCAAGTATTAATGATTTTAATATTACTAATGAATTTTTAATAACAAAAACTTGCAAAAAAAATTTTTTAGAACAACAATATTATCAAGAAGATTCTAATATAACATGTAAATTATTACCATCATCAGTACAATGTGATATTTGTTATCCAAATGATTTGAATACTATTATTATTAATAAAGAAGATTCATCAATATTATTTGATGATATTTCACCAGATTTTATATCAACCAAAACTATTTGCAATCAATCATCTGGTAATTTTAATGAATATATTTGTTTAATTTGTTTTCAAATTAATAAAGATTGTGATTTGTTATTTATTAGAAAACATCAAGGATGTCTTACTAAAACTTTTGATATTGAATTTAGTCAACATTTAAATAGTTTTAACAGAATATTTGAAAAAAATTATAAAGAAAAAAATTTTTTACCCAAAGAAATATGTACAGGATGTGGATCAAATATTTCAAAACATTTAGAGAGATTAAATCATAATAATAATAATAATAATAATTTAAATGATGGTGGTCAAGATAATTTTTGTGCTAAATATTTTACTGTTTTTCAAGGTTGTAAATTATTAATAATAATAATATGGCTTTTTGTTAAAAAATATGACAATGATTATAATAGGCTAATTGATTATTTATTAAAATGTTTTAAAACAATTGATCGACAATTGATTGATGTATTAATTGATTATTCATTAAAATTATATGATTATATTGATTGTTATATTGCAAATGATTTGAGAAAAAGTAGTATGCAAATTTATTTTATAAAGTCTGGTAGATTTTTAAGTTATTTAAGAACAGAAAATGGTGAATCACTTGGAAGTTTTATAACTGAAATGTTAGTAGATGAATTAAAAAGACGGAATTATTTAACTTATTGTGATGGTGTTTTTTGAGATTTTTCTTTTTTTAGTATTATTGTTTTTTTTAGGAACTGAATATTATCATCTGGATAGTTGGATAATAATAGAAAAATAAAAAAAAAAAGGAGGGTGTTGTGCGGCTGTTGTATACGGCTGTTGTACACGGCAGTGTGAACTATCAATTCTTTAGTTCTTTATTTCCTTCAATTATTTTTATGGAAAAGGTTTGTTATATAGTCATACTTGATTTTAAATAATTTAAATTATTGAAAAAACCATTTTAGTATCAAATATCAGGTTTCACAAGGTTGGAAATTACAGTTTAATAAAAAAACTCATATTATCAAAGATCTCGATATCTCGAGACAAACAAACTGAAAGATCTATTGTAATGGTTAGAAATTTTATATCAAAATTATAGAGCATATATTATATATATATATATTTTAATATCAAATTTTGGTTGCGTATATCAATTCCTGTTGAGATTATGAAACTTTATATATTTACACATACAGTATATATCTTAATAATTGCCATTCATATGTTTTTTCTAATAATGTAATATATATATATATATTAATATTTATATATATATGCTATAGTTAATGTAATATTTATATATACTATAGAATAGTTAGGGATACATTAAGTTAATTATAATTATATATTATATATATTAATTGTAATTATAAGCTTGGTCCCCTGCATGCATATACAAACATATATTGTATACATATATTTGAGGAAAATTTCAAACTTCTGCTGTAAATAAAACAAGATTCGGACTCAGATAGGAAAAAATCAATCTACTGTAGATTGATGAATAACTGTTAAATTGTAAACACTACGGCTGTGGAGAACGGCAATGAAGAACGGCCGTGCACCAAACTAAAAATAAACAAATAATATTTAGAGTTTCATAAAAAATGTTACCCGGAAGTTCAAGTTGCTTAAAATTCAGGCAACAATAAGAATTAATTAATTAAACAATAACAACATCTGATCGAGAGAGAGAGAGAGAGAGAGAGAGCTCTCCTGAATCTATCTATATTATATCAGACAGACATTTCCGTTCAGCAAACAATATTTGAACAATTTTTTTTTTTACACCACCATTTTCGCGTGATGAACAAAATACTCTGGGGGGTGACAAACATCTGAACGAATTAAAAACAAAAAAAAAAAAAAAAAAAAAGTTATAGACATGGATAACAATGAACCATACACAAAAAATTCAAACTTCGTTTTTTCAATAGTACAAGCAGCTGAAACAAAACGAGTCAATGCAATAATTCAAGCATCTGTATATTCATATATTTATTTTTATAATCAATATCATAATAAATCAGATGCATTAGAAATATCAAAATTAGTATTCATTTTAACAAAAGAATTAAATAATCAAATAAATGATAAAAAAAATCCAAATTTTTCAATACCACAATCAATTAAATTAATTACATTAAGATTAATTGAAAAAGCAAAAGAATTAAATTTATCAATTGAAAATGTATCAGATGTTTTTAATAAACCAAAATTAACAATTAAAGAAGATCGATTATTTCAACCATTTTTTATTATTATAGATAGAATGATATCAACTATTTTTGATGAAGAATGGGGGATAAAAAGTTTTATTATATCAAATGATTATAAATTTAAAGGTGAATTATTTTATAATTTTTATAATTATTGGTTAAGATATTCTAAAGATGATGAGAATAAGATTCCTTATTCAATAATAAAAGTTTTTAGTTGTGATGTTGATGAAGTTAAAGAATGGGATTTAACTCAATTTAATAAACAAAATTTTTCAAATTTAGATGAATCAATTATTATTGATATTTATTCTGGATTTGTTAAACAATTGGATTTATTAATTCAAAATTGTTCATTTAATTTAATAAATAAAGTTATTCAAAGACAATATAATGATATTATTGTATATTGTACAATTAATTTAGAAGGTACTTTAAAAGAATTAAGTGGGAATAAATTTAAAGATTGGAGTTTTTTAAGTCCAACTAATGAAATGATATCCAAAAAATCACAAGAAATTAATGATATTTTAGAAAAATTTGATTTATTAGTTAATTTTGTTTTATTAATCTATAAACCAGAATTAATTAATTTAACAGGATCATATTTTAGAGATTATAATAACCTTCAAAATACATTATTAACAGATATTAAAAATTATTTACCATTATCAATTTATGAACTTTATTTAAAGATAAAAAATATTTTAATTCCATGGAAAGATTCTTTAGGTTATAAAAATACAATTATTAATGAATTCAAAACTAATGGTATTAGTGGGTATAATTTTTCTAAATTTTGTTATCAAAGTATTAAAATTGGATATACTTATAAAGTTATAAAAAAATTATTGGATAAAGATTGTAAAAATATTCAAAATTTATTAAATGAATTTATTAATAATGAAAAAAAACTTTTAAAATCAAAAGTTTGTTATATTAATGAAAATAATAATTTTAATATCAAATTGAATCATATAATTCCCAAAAATTTTTTCAACCAAATTAATGATAAAATTGATAAACAAATTCATAAAACCCAACCATCAAATCAAAATATAGAATATGAAACTTTAAATCAATTAAAATTTTTAGCAAAAAATATTCAATATTTTAAATCATTAGATAAAGATATTGTAATTGAAAACTACAAATTATTATTGAATAGAAAAATTAATGGATTAAATTCAATATCAGTTATTCCAAGAAGATTAGAAATTTTTTTTTTATTAGTAATTAATTTATTATATGATGATTATATTAAAGATGATAAATATATCATGATAATATTTGATAGTCTTCAAATTAAAGAATCTTTTTTAAAAGTTTTAGAATACTGTGATATTCAATATACAGATTATGCTAGATATCCAAGACCAAAATCAACTATAAAATCAAAGTTATGGGTAGTAAATCAATCATATAAAGGATTTGATATATTTTTTCAAACCGTTTTGAGTAATAATATTAATCTTTTTGATGTTAAAAGATTAGAAATTATTCAATCAACTAATTTATTAATTACACCTTTTAAAAATGAACTTTTTCAACTAATTTCAAATATTTCAACCAAAGGATCAATTCATTTTACATCATTATACCAATTAAAACATTTAATACCTTTGTATAATAGTTTTATTTCCAATTATGAATATTTTGACAGTGAAATAAAGCCTTTACCACATTCATTTGAAATTGATTTTATAAAAACAAGTTATGAATTATGTTTTACTAAATTATTAAAAACATTAAAATATTACAAATCATTAAATTTTAATATAAAAAGTTCTAAAACTAAAACAATAATGATTTGTACCACTCCACAATATTATAGAGATATTTATTGTTTGTTAAGATTACATTGTTTTAATACTTTATTAATCAAAAATGTCAAAACATTGGAAAAAAATTGGTTTAGTGAAATTGAAAGATATGATGTATTATTAATTTTAGATAAACATGTTCATGAAAATTCTATTTTACAACATAATGTTATTATTTTTGGTAAATTGGAATCATTATCATTAATTTATCATTTTTTACAAAATCCTGGTGTGAAATTAAACTTATCAATAATATTAGATAATAATATTTCAACAACAAATTATGATCCATTTAATATAAATCAAATTTCAAATTCTATTTATTATGATAAATTATTAACAGAAAAATTTTTAACGTCAAAAGAATGTAAAAAAAATTTATTGAAACAAATTTATTATTTAAATAATAATATTAATGAAGATAATTGTGGATGTTTTGATAAAATTGATAATACTATGATTAATATTTTCCCATCAAATCATAAAAAAATTGAAATTTATCAATTTAAAAAACTAGATGAAAAAATTTCATTGATTAATAAATCCATTTGTATGGGATGTTTAGAATTAATAGATGCGACGAATGTCACTGATTTTAGTGCTCATACAGCTTGTATTAAGAAAAAATTTCGTTCAGTTGTTGAATTTGCAGTTAATTTAGATAAAACTTCTTTAAAAGGAAGAATTCATCAAAAATTTAAAGAATATTGTTTATTACCGAAAGATTTATGTACTGAATGTGGATCAAACAAATCAACAACTAATAATCAATATCAACATTATATTGATTTTGATAATGAAAGAATTTGTAGACAATATTTTACTGTTTTACAGGTTTTAAACCTTGTTACTTTAATTTATTGGATATATTTAAAACATGAAGATCATAATAAAACAATTGATTATTTTTCAGAATTTTATCAAAATAATAAAAGAATTTCATCAATATTGGTTGACTCATCAATTGAAATTTTTGATATTATTAAAGAAAAACAACAACATGTTCTGAATAAAAATTTTGTTAAATTTAGAAATGTATCAAGATTTGAAAGTTTTCAAGTAATATTTTGTGAATATTTGGGAGTTATTAGAACTAGATTTAATGAACCAATTGCTTCATGTTTAACTGCTAATTTGGTTAATCAGTTAAATCAAAATGGCTTTATAAAGGTTCCGCCTAATGAAAAGATTTTAGTTTTTTAGAAAAATAGTTTTATATAGAATTAGTTGAAACTTTATATTGATTTATATCCATCTGTACAAGTACTACGTGGATGGATGTATTTGACCTTTTCTACATTCTCATGTCTCTTATGTGGATGGGATGTGTTGATTGATTCATTCATTTATTCACGCGTTTTTTCTTTATAGTCTATGTTTCAGAAGTGATCTTTCTTCTCAAGCTGTGATAAATCCCTCGCTTTTTCTTCCGTCAACTGAAAAAAACTTGAAAAACGAAAAAAAAAAAAAAAAAAAAAAAAAAAAAAAAAAAAAAAAAAAAAAAAAAAAAAAAAAAA
>JAJLUL010000262.1:0-16893 GCA_030564325.1 Blastobotrys capitulatus | reverse complement strand
TTTACCCTGATCATGGTATTTTATATAGATCTTTTCCCGTAGATTTCTATCTACAGGTCTACATCTATTTCTAATCTAGATCTCATGGTTCAGAAATGTCTTGTTGTTGTTATATAGCAAGGTTTGAATTTAGACATGTCTTTCAAGTTGTACTCTACACCCGAGTTACGCTAAGTCGGACCCGAAATTACTTGTACGTATTAGGGATAAAACCTTTCAATCATGATAATTGACATGATATGATGTCAATTACCCTGAATCGATTCAAATTAAATTAATTATTTATTTGTCGTTGTTGTTGTTATCCATCTTTTCTATAATTTTCGCTCAAACTTCTTTTGTAGAAATCCTAATCCAGTAAACAGCAACACCATTAAGCTGGTATTGTTTTTACGCTGGAATGTTGGTTTTTACCCAGCTGGTACACAATCAATTAATTACCCCAGCTTTAGCAAAGATTTAAGGTAAAACATTTTATAAGCTTGTTTTTGACAGGGATATTGATACTGCCTGGGAAGAAGTCTCAAGCGGGTGTAAGATACCGTAGAGATCGGAAACCGGCAACCAGCAAACCTTATTAAGTAGAATTGATTGATTGCGCTAGCAATGCATAAAGAAGCTTGCGCTTATATTGTTACTACTAGTGCTACTATTGTTACTAGACTATAGTTTAGTTGTAGTACCAGTAAGCACTAGAGCAGCATAAAAGCAGCGTGCCCATGTGCGCATGCTTATTGTCAAATTTGGGGAATTAGTTTCTGATACTTGACTCACCTTAATAGACTTGACAGGCTTTTATAATAGATTAATTAATTACTTCCCAAATAGTATAAATTTGCGATTTTTTTCTAAGAAAAAAAAAAAAAAAATCAGCGCACTAAAAAAATTATACCAGAAAGTACTAACCCTTTTTAAAGTTTTTTTGATCATAATATAAATAGATCCACAAATTCTAACTTATTTTCTTTGGTACCTATAATTTTTTTTTTACAAACTTAACATCCACTTTATTATTCAAATACATAAGAATACGACAAAAAACAACAACATAAAAACAAAATGCATTTAAAAGTTTTAATTTCAAGTTTATTAGCCATGATGGTTATTGCTGCTCCAACACCAGTTGATAAAGATGATGGAAAAAAACCAGCTACTTCAAGTCCGGTTCCTTCTGATGAACCTGATTTTGTTTTACCCATGTTAGCTCCAGGTCCTGTTGTTATTAATCCAAAGAATGTACCAAAAGAAATTGAAAACGATAAAGCTGAAGAAAAGAAATAAGTTGTTTATTTTCAGTTAAACAAGAACTTACATGATATTGATCTTTAGGATCCAGGATTTCCTTTACTAACAAAAAATTTTTCAAACTGGCATTTATACTATTTCTATCACTACTACTACGCATCAAAAAAAAAAAAAAATTTACACACACTCGTTTACTATTATCATTAAACATTATTTATTAAAATTAAAAGAAAATTTTTTTCTATGTAATTATATGAAAAGAATATATATTTATTTATTTAAATTATTATTAATTATTATTAATCAAATTATCCAAAACTTTGGTAAACCCTTGCTTGATTTTATAACATTTTGTCTTTTGATCATCATCATGAGCACTACTAATACAAATTGTCATGTTATTAGTTTCTTTACATGTACCAACTGATAATAAAAATTCAGCACCTAATGAAGTAACTGGTTGTGACATTAATAATTTTTCACCAGTAATACTATCTCCTTTTAAACTAATTGCACCTAAATTTGAAATTTCACTTGTATCATTTCTTTTTTTCTTCTTTAACTCACCAATAAAATGATCTTTAACATTAACTAAACTTAATAATCCAATAATATATGCAATATCAGTTGGTGATTTTGTTGAATTTTTTAATGATTGATCAAAATTTTTTGCCCAATTTAAATTAAATTCACCAGATTTATTATCATTATAATTGTTTAAAGTATGAACATATTGATAAACAAAATTCCCTATATCAACTCTTTCATTTTCAGGTAAAAACCTTCTTGCATTAATTGGACATGCAAAACTAATTGGTTTATTATTATTAGTTGTATCAATATTTTTATCATTCATATAATCACAAATTGATTGCATTAATGCTCCATATAATAAACTTTGTAAAGTAATTTGATTAGATTTTGCAAATTTTAATAATTTCAAAACTTTTTCACCATTATATTCTAAAAAAATAGATTTTGAACTTGGTGGAGTTGTAACTTCACTTTCAGTAAAACTTAAATCACCACCAAATCCTGTTAATTTTTTAATCATGTTATAAACAAATTTCCCAATGAAAAAATATGATGGTTTAGTTTGACCATAACTTTCTAATGATTTAACCATTTCAAAATCTTGATGATTTAATTTAAAAATTTTATTTTCAATATCGATTGATTCTAAACCTTCTTTAACAACAATATCTAATGATTTAACAAAATATCTATGAAAAATTGCAGCACCAGTACCATCAATCATTGAATGATCAAACACAAATGCAACTTTTTGATAATTTTCACCAAATAAATGTAATTTCCACATTGGTTTGTTAATTTCATAACTGAATTTATTACCTGATTTAAATTGTTCATCTGCTAATTGTTCAAAAGTTTCAATATCATTTCTAAAATTAATAACATCATCTAGATTTATTGAATCTAATTGTTTAAAAATTGGTTTATTATCTGTTTCAAATACATTAACAGTTAAACTCCAATTTGTTAAAATTAAATTTTCAACAGCTCTATAAACCCATGATTTTGTTAATGGTTTTGAATATTCTGCTCCAACAAATACTACTGTACTCATATTTAAAATATTTCGATATACTGAAAATAATTCAATCCCACCACATTCTCTTGAACTTTGACTTATTGATTCATTCATTCTTTTTTTTTTTTTTTAACGCTCTATAATTGTACTTTTCTATATATATTGAGGAGGTTTAATAAATAAAATTACAATTTCCAGGATGTGCAATTTTTTTTTAAAAGTGTAGCGTTTAAAAAACTGAACGGAGATAGATCATTTTGTAAGCTTAAAAACTATAACAAGCCGATCCCGAACGGTATACCGACCGTTGGAGTTTAAACGTGATGTTCTCGATAACACCATGATGCGGCTTGTTCATTGTACACGTTTTTTTTGTTTTATCCCAACTTAAACTGCTTCTATAATATATATACTACCTGAGTGAAAACAATCACCAGTCGTTTATTATTATCAAATTCTAATTTCTAATAGACAATTTTTTTTTCCCATAACAATTAGACGTGCTAGTATCACTGGCATGAAACGTTTTAAAAATTCCAACAAATTATTATCATACATATCCTAAAATTCCAACTCCACCGCAGCAGCAGCAGCAATCAAGATCATCAAATCAAATAAATAAACCTACTACTAATATAAATTCTAATACCAATAACTCTAATACCACCAATAATAACTCTAGCAATACCAATAACATCAATGGAGCGTTTAATCCACAATCCAACCATAATAACAATCAAACAACAACATTTAGTGATCAAGTGTTTTCACCATGGAAAGGATTAGATGATCGAAGATTGGCGGTGGGGATTTGCGTGTATATGATCTCCGCATATGTTTTGGGAATACGAGAAGAATCTTTAGGTAGAAGTTCACTTATTGTAATTAGTGGTGTTGGATTAATGATTATGAGAGCTGTATGGAGATTTGTTAGTTCATATAATGTTGTTGATGAAAATTTAGGACCTTATGTTAATGCACAAACTGATTATTTATGGGATCCTCAAGCAAAATATATTGATCAATTGAAGAAAAATATTCCAATCAATTCTGGTAATACTAGTTCTAATAATAATAGTAATAATTCAGTAATTCCAGCATCTAGTAACAACAATACTCAAACTGAAAATAATGATAGTATAACTATTCCATGTCCGATTAAATATGTTAGAAATAAAGTTCGAGAAAGAATTAAAAAAAGATTTGGATTTAATTTTGCTGATTTTGTTTCAAATCAATTAGGTATTAATGATATTTTAGGTCCACCTTCAAATCAAAAAACAATAACAAATTAAAATTTTTTTATTCTATTATTTTAGAAAATGTTTTTCATATTCTTCATTTATATGTTGTTTTAAATTTTTGAAAGATCGTTTAAAATTATTTCCACAATATTGACAAATTAAATCATTTTTTTTAACTAATAATTCCATTTTTTTTGAATCAAAAATTTCATCATTATTTAAATCTAATGAAGGAATTTTATCAAATGGTACAAAAAATTTTGTAGTAAAACTATTAAAATGATCTGGTTTTTTTAATTTTTCAGAATATAAATCTGTTGTCATTACATGGATATGAAGATGAAACATTGATGGTACTGCATGTAACCCAACTTGAATATAATCTTTTGCTTTTGATACATCAATTGAAACTTTTGATGCAAATTCTTGACAAACTTTTTGTTTTATAATTTCTATAATTTTTGAACATTGATTATAAAATTCTTTATCTTGATTTAATAATTTAATTGGTTCTTTATTGGAATTTTTTTTTGAATCTTTTGGTATAATTAAATAATGTATAACACTTTTTGGAAATTTATCTTTAACAACAACAAAATCATCATCTTTATAGACTATTGATGGATCATTTTCATTATCAACGTATTCTTTTAATGCATATCTCCACATTATGGTTATGATGATAGTTATGATTATCGAACTTGAATGAACTGAGCAATAACTTTTCAATAGATAAGTTAGTGATGACCAAAATCAGGGCAATCAGGAGAACAGGATGATGCGAGCGCGAACGTGTATAATGAACCCTGTCAAAAATCAAAAATACCTAAAAAATTCAAGCATTACTAACAGTGGGTAAATACACTAAAAAAATTGTCGGTACACATCGGGCCTATTACGCTTAGGTGGATCTCAAGTAATTTCCCAATTTGAATACCGAAAACTCCTCAAGTGACAATTTTTTTTTTTACTCTATTTGAATCCAAAACTTCTAAAGGGCCACGTCAAGAAAAAAAAAAAAAAAAATACACAACACGTATTATTAACATCGTAACAAAAATTTCTAAACCCACCATCTTTTTTTTTTTTTAATATTTTTTCACTAAACAATTTTTTTTTCTCTAACTCTTAACACATTCATTTATCAATCACAAAACTAATTACATAAACCAACACACAATTACATATCAACAAAATGAGCTCAGTTCGAGTGTTGGATCTGGTTAAACCATTCACACCTTTTTTGCCAGAAGTGGCAGCACCAGAACGTAAAGTCCCATTTAATCAAAAAATGATGTGGACAGCAGTTACATTATTAATTTTTTTAGTAATGAGTGAGATTCCATTATATGGTATTGTATCAAGTGATACAAGTGATCCTTTAGCATGGCTTCGAATGATGTTGGCAAGTAATCGAGGTACTCTTATGGAATTGGGTATTACACCAATTGTTACTGCTGGAATGGTTTTTCAATTATTAGGTGGTACACATTTAATTGATATTAATATGGATGTTAAATCTGATCGTGAATTATTACAAACAGCTCAAAAATTATTAGCAATTATTTTATCATGTGGTCAAGCAACTGTTTATGTTTTGACTGGAATGTATGGATTACCAAGTTCATTAGGAACTGGTGTTTGTTTATTATTAATTTTACAATTAGTTTTTGCTGGATTAATTGCAATTTTATTAGATGAATTATTACAAAAAGGTTATGGATTAGGAAGTGGGATTTCATTATTTATTGCAACTAATATTTGTGAACAAGTATTTTGGAAAGCTTTTGCTCCAACAACAACAAATAGTGGTAGAGGACCAGAATTTGAAGGTGCAGTTATTGCAATGGTTCATATGTTATTAACAAGAAAAGATAAAACTAGAGCATTATATGAAGCATTTTATCGACAAAATTTACCAAATATGTTTCAATTATTAACAACTGTTTTTATGTTTGGTGCTGTTGTTTATTTACAAGGATTTAGAATTGAAATTCCTGTTAAATCAACTAGAACAAGAGGTCCATATGGAAGTTATCCAATTAGATTATTTTATACTTCTAATTTACCAATTATGTTACAAAGTGCTTTAACATCAAATGTATTTATTATTTCACAAATGGTTCATAATAGATTTCCAAATTCTATTTTAACCAAACTTTTGGGAGTATGGGAAGGTAAAGAAGGTACTTCACAATTATTTGCAGTTTCTGGTTTATCATATTATATGCAGCCACCAACAAATTGGCAAGAAGCTTTATTAGATCCAATTAAAACTGTATTATATGTTGCATTTGTTTTGGGTGCTTGTGCAGTTTTTTCAAAAACATGGATTGAAATTTCTGGTAGTTCACCAAAAGATGTTGCAAAACAATTTAAAGATCAAGGTTTAGTTATTGCTGGTAGAAGAGAAACTAGTGTTTATAAAGAATTGAAAAGAATTATCCCAACTGCTGCTGCTTTTGGTGGTGCAACTATTGGTGCTTTATCAGTTGCAAGTGATTTATTAGGTACTTTAGGTAGTGGTACTGGTATTTTATTAGCAGTTACTACTATTTATGGTTATATTGAAACTGCTGTTAAAGAAGGTGGATTGACTTTTTAAAATAACTAAAAATTAAAGAGTAGTAGGAAAAAGTAGTTTTGATAAGCTTTATATAAAAAATTTTTTTTTATACTAAATTTTTTTTTTTTCAAAAGAATGTTCGTTTTGAGATTTTTGTGTTGTAGTTGGTTGTCTTTTTTTGACTATCTTGATAGGTTTGATGGGTATTATTGTATCATATGCTTGATAAATTATAGTACAATTGTAGTAACTGTTTATCATATATGATATTAAGCTTCTAAAAAAGGTTTAAAATAGCCTTAAGCTGTAGGTAGGTAGGTACACGGCTAGCTAACTGTTGAGTGGATAGTAAAAAAGTCTAGGCATACGCAAGGAGAGACGAAGTGCGGCTATTATAGATGTGATTTCAAGCTGATCTAATTACAATTAATAAAGTTTTAGCGGTATAGCTATACCCCATGGTAGGAATCATCAATTTACTGGTAAAAATTAGGAGTCAAAATATTATGACAGCTGCAGAAGAACAAGCTAGCTGCAATTGATTTAAATGAGACCTTTAACCAGATCGATTAATTATAACGCTTATAATTAATATAATTTGTTGCTTAAAGAAACTGTGGATATATTTTATAAAAGCACTTTATATCAGATCAATATAGTTACAACATAAATATGCATTGTATGCTTGTTATAACATTGTACAGTTAGAAATTTGATTTTCAAACTTGTATACGCTTACTAGCTATATAATAGTATACTTATTTATATACTCTATACACTAAGCTTCGAGTTCTGTACATTGATTATATATATATATATATAATTAAATCTATAATTAATAGCTACTTTTTTTAATGCTCTTATAATATATATATATATATATAGTAAATAGCTAGATCTCGAACGACATATACAGCACTAGATATATATAAATTATTCATTACTAGCGGTCGAGCTTGAGCAACCAGTTAACTACTATGAGCTGGTAGCTGTTACCCCCGGCTATATATACTGTATACCAATTGTTAACAGAATTGATATATCGATCTAGATTCCATGGCAAATATACGGTTTAGTATATATTATAACGTTGCAATTTAAAGTATCTAATGATTGATATATTTAATATAATTATATAAATCTATAAGATATATACTATGCCCAATATAACCCCTCATCTAGAGCTTGCAATTTCACATTATCCTGATCTGTTAATTACAAAAGCATATACTGTATATGCATCCATGCATGGAGGGTGTGAATTCAAAAATTTGTTGGAATAACATATATATTATATTACAGTAAATTAAGGGAGTTTACTATGATCACAGCTGCATACCGGCTGATATAGGAGTGTATCTGATATCCTAGCTAGCTATAGGTACCTGGTAGTAGGCTTGCTTTAATTAATATATATTGTATCTATGATATATACTTATATAGGCTTGTAATTAATTATTTCAAACACTTGTTACCTCACAGGCAATTTTTTAAAGTAAAATATATAGCAAATGTGTCAAATATTATTAGATACAAGTATTTAAAGTATATTGATTGATGATCCGTATCAATTCCGAAAAAACAATACCAGTTTCAAAAAATTTATGAACCCGTTATAACGGCTATATATTATTAGATATTCTTCAACACTCTTAGATACTGTACTACCTAGGTCGGTATAATATTAATGATTGTTCAATATATTACAAGCTTACTAGTTCAAAAGTTACTAACAATTATAAGTGTACCATTCCATGGCCATAGTATAGCTGCCTGAGTTAACACTACATGTTGCAATACTGAATTCAAACTCTCCTTAAGTTGCCACCATCATTCCTCAAAATTCCATTCCCATATGCCATGCCCATATAATATACATGTTGCAACTTGGTCATTAATTGAACGCGAATATACCTCCTATTTTACGTAAAAAGAATTATAAATATATTAATATTGATTTGATAAAAATTAATTCTTAGCCTAAGTTTTTTTTAATACTACCCATGTGAACGGTACCATCCCCGTATTACGCAATTTTTGATTATAAATCCAAGATCTAGATTAGAAATCAAGATTCTAGAGAGCGAAATGACAGCAAAAAATCAGAAAAACAACCTACACTTACTAAACTATGAATATAAATCATTATATGTAATGTCTTTATTTGTCGTATGGTTGTAAATATAAATAATTTATGCATGTCGCGATAATAACTCAAGTGGCGCTAAACCATTTTTAAACTGTTATTAGCACTTGGAACAAAAAGTGAGACATTGTGGGTTTTGGGTAAAATAAAAATATTAAAATCATCTGCAAGTCGCAAAAAACCCTCTTTAAACAAGCACTAAATTTGTAATCTGATTTTGGTAGCCTCGCGTATATACCGTTTATAAAGATTTCGGAATCTCCGTGCAGGGTCGGGCTTGCGCGCGCTCATGTGAACCCCCATAGTGCGGCTGTAGGGGCAAAAAAAAAAAAAAATCTTTACAAAATTTTTTTTTAACAGATTGATTTATAAAAATCATAAATTTAGATTATACATGTAAGCGCAAATGAATTCTGAAAAAGGAGATCGATCAAAATCAGTACAAACTTGGATATCAAAATGTGATTTGATCTTTTGTTTTTTTTTCTTAATATTCTTTACCTTAGTAACCTCCCCTTTTGAAGTTCAAGAAAAATTTTATGATATAAATAAGATCGTGTTTTTCTTCATTTTCTCTGATCTATTTTATCCTATTCTACAAAAACCAAAAAAAAAAAAAGAAGCATGCCTAGTTATACATTCAAAATAGCCAATTTACATTGT
Source organism: Blastobotrys capitulatus (assembly GCA_030564325.1). Taxonomy (NCBI): domain Eukaryota; kingdom Fungi; phylum Ascomycota; class Dipodascomycetes; order Dipodascales; family Trichomonascaceae; genus Blastobotrys; species Blastobotrys capitulatus. The sequence continues at coordinate 7,477 of JAJLUL010000262.1, read as the reverse complement.
TCTACATGTAAACGAGCTATTAATAAAACTTTATCAACATTAAACCCCAAACCATTTTCAATTCATATTAATGTTAATGAAAAATTAGTTATTATTAATGTTGATTATTCAATTTCTATTAAAAATATAGCAGATAAATTATTAAAATCAGGGTTTGAAATTGAATCAATTAATGAAACTAGTTTATTTGAAAATAAATCTAATTGGTTGATATCAAAATATCAAAAATGGAAACAATCAAGGGTTCATCAACAAATTTGTTTAGTTTGTAATCCAAAAATTGAAATTTCTAAAGAAAAAATTAAGGGTTCACCATCAAGTGATAACAGTGAATTTTCTCAAATTACTTTAGTTGATGAAAATAATAATCAAGAACCAAATGAACAATTTCGAGCAATTTTTAGTATTAAAGGAATGAGTTGTAGTTCATGTTCAACAAGTATTGAACAAGAATTAATAAATTATAATTTCAAATGTAATTTATTACAACATAATGGTCAAGCAATTATAAATGATAAAAAATTAACTAATGATATTAAAAATAAAATTAATGATATGGGATTTGAATGTGAATTAATTGAATTAGAATCAGTTGAAATTAAAAAAGCATGGAAAGTTATTGCATCAATTGATGGAATGACTTGTAGTAGTTGTTCAAATTCTATTAAAGAAATGGTTAAAGATTTACCATTTATTTGTGAAGTTAATATATCAGTATTAACTCATTCTGGTGAATTTATTATAAATGATATAAATAAATTAGATGATTTAAAACAAATTATTGAAGATTGTGGATTTGATTATGAACAAATTGAAGTTAAAGAAATAAAACATCATCAATTGTTAAATAAATCAAGAACTATTAACCTTGAAGTTGAAGGAATGTTTTGTGAGTAAGTATTTATTAAAACTAATAACACTAACAACTAAAATAGGAGATGTCCAGAAAAAATTAATGAAATTTTATCAAGTTATGGTGAAGTTATTACAATTAATGATTTAATTTCATTAAATCGACCATTTATAAAATTTACTTATCAACCAAATCCACCATCCCTTTCAATTAGAAAAATTAAAAAAGAAATTGAATCATTATCATCACAATTTAATTGTAAAATTATTCATCCATTAACAATTGAAGAAAGATCAGCATTAATTGCAAAAAAAGAACAAAAAAATTTATTATATAGATTAATTTTATCAATTATTATTGCAATTCCAACTTTTATATTAGGAATTGTTGGAATGCAAATTTTACCAATGGATAATAAATTAGCTCATTATTTAGATGAACCAATGTGGGTTGGTTCTGTTAGTAGATGTACATGGGCATTATTTTTTTTATCAACACCAGTATATTTTTATTGTGCAAATATTTTTCATATTAAAGCATATCATGAAATTAATGGATTATGGAAATCAGGTATTAAATGGTCAAGAAGATTATTAAAATTTGGTTCAATGAATTTATTAATGTGTTTAGGTACTTCAATTGCATATTTTGCATCAATTGTTTTAATTATTTTATCATCAAGAATTGAAAATGAATTAGGTTATAAAACTACTTATTTTGATTCGGTTGTTTTTTTAACAATGTTTTTATTAATGGGGAGATTATTAGATTGTATTTCAAAAAGAAAGACAGCAAGTTATATATCAATGTTAAAATTAAAACCTGATAATGTTTTATTAATTGATTATGATTCAGAAACAAATGATTTTAAAGAACCAATTGAAATTAATATTGATTATTTAGAACCTGGTGATTTTGTTAGAGTTAATCCTGGAGTTAATATTCCAGCGGATGGGATTATTTATCAAGGTAAAACAACAATTGATGAAAGTGCATTAACAGGAGAATCATTACCAATTTTAAAACAAAAAGGTGATCAAGTATATGCTGGCACAATAAATAATGGTAATACATCAATTATAATAAAAATTATAACAATTGAAGATGGATTATTAGATTCAATTATTAATATTGTTAGACAAGGTTCAATGAATAAAGCACCAATTGAAAGAGTGGCAGAAAAAATTACAAGTATTTTTGTACCAATTGTTACATTAATTGCAGTATTAACTTGGATTATTTGGTTATCATTAGGATTAACAAATTCATTACCATTATCATATTTAGATATTGATTTAGGTGGATGGCCAGTTTGGTCATTACAATTTTCAATTGCAGTATTTGTTGTTGCATGTCCTTGTGGTATTGGATTAGCTGCACCAACTGCTTTATTTATTGGTACTGGATTAGCAGCAAAATATGGTATTTTAGTTAGAGGTGGTGGTGAAGCATTTCAAGAAGGTTCTAATATAAATATTATATGTTTTGATAAAACTGGTACTTTAACAAAAGGTGGTGAACCAAAAATTACTGATTTTTTGGGTACTAAAGATTCTAAAATTTTTAAATTAGCAAGAATTATTGAATCATATTCTGTTCATCCATTATCAATTGCTGTTAAAAATTTTACAATTAAATATGAAAAAGAAGATGATGATGTACAAGTTAATAATGTTATTGAATTACAAGGTAAAGGTTTAAAAAGTGATACAAATTTTGGTGAAATTATTATTGGTAATGAAAGATTAATGAAAGAATATAATGTTAAATTTTGTCAAGATTATTTAAATAAAATTAATGAATGGAAAAATCAAGGTAAATCAATTATTTTATTAGCTCAAAAAAATTCAAAAGATTATAAATTAGAATTATGTTTAGCAGCAAATGATGAAATTAGAGAAGAAGCATTTGAAGTTATAAAAAATTTAAAGAATCAAAAAATTGATTGTTGGATGATTAGTGGTGATAATGAAATTACAGCAAAAGCTGTTGCAAGACAAGTTGGTATTAAAGAATCTAATGTTATTGCTGGAGTATTACCAGATGAAAAATCAAAACAAATTGAATTTTTACAAAATAAAAATAATGAAAGAAAAATTGTTGCAATGGTTGGTGATGGAATTAATGATGCTCCTTCATTAGCAATTGCAGATTTAGGTATTGCAATTGGTAGTGGTAGTGATTTAGCATTATCAACAGCAAAATTTGTTTTATTAAATTCAAATTTAAATACTTTATTAACATTAATTAATATTTCAAAAAAAACTTTTAATAGAGTTAAATTTAATTTTGGATGGGCATTAATTTATAATTGTATTGGTATCCCAGTTGCAGCTGGTGTAATTTATCCTTACAATAATAGTAGATTAGATCCTGTTTGGGCATCATTAGCAATGGCATTATCATCAATTAGTGTTGTTACAAGTTCTTTATTATTAAAATTATATAAACCTGCATATAAAAAAAGTACATAAAATAAATATAAAAGATCTATTTAGAACCTTGAGCAGCAACTGCAGCAGCACCTGCTTCAGCAGCTTCTGGATCCAAATAATAAGCTTTTTTAGTTGGTTTTAAATTTCTATCCAATTCATAAACCAATGGGATACCAGTTGGAATATTTAAACCAGCAATATCATCATCAGAAATATTATCCAAATGTTTAACCAAAGCTCTTAAAGAATTACCATGAGCAACAATTAAAACAGTTTTACCTTGAATAATATCTCTTGAAATATCAGATTCCCAATATGGTAATAATCGATCAATAACTAATTTTAATGATTCAGTTCTTGGGATAAATTCTTTTGGCATACCAGCATATCGTTCATCACTAACTTGACTATATTCATCATTATCTTCAATATTTGGTGGTGGAACATCAAATGATCGTCTCCAAGTCATAAATTGTTCTTTACCATATTTTTCTTGAACTTCAGATTTATTTTTACCTTGTAAAGCACCATAATGTCGTTCATTTAATCTCCAATTTCTCTTAACATCTAACCATAATCTATCAGCATTATCTAATGCAATGTTTGCAGTTTGAATAGCTCTTGATAATTTAGAAGTATATAAAATATCTGGTTTAATACCAGATTCTTTTAATAATTCACCAGCTCGTTTAGCTTCTTTTTCACCAGTTGGTGATAATTTAACATCAACCCAACCAGTAAATAAATTCTTTTCATTCCAATCGGATTGACCGTGTCTAATTAAAACTAATTTGGTAGCCATTTTGTCTTTTTTTAATTGCTTGAAGAGGGAAAAGGAAAAAAGAGAAAAGCAAAAAAAAAAAATTATTTTATTTTCGGGAGTGGGACAAAGAAGGTATTTATATATAAATTTCAATTCACAAATAAAAGATTTTAAACAACAACGAAAATTTCTATTAGCCACGAAAAAAAACGGACGACGATGGAACGGATAAATTTTTTTCTTTCTTTTGTTTGTTGTTATTTTTTTTTTGTTGTTGTGAGTGTGAGCTTTTTTTAAAGTTACAGAAGTTTACAATTTACAAGCTTTGTTTATTTATTGTTGCGTTAAATTTTTTTTTTTTTCAACGGCTGAATCGGTCAGATTTTTTTTCTTTTTTGAATCACGTCATGATTTTAGTGTTTTTGGTCCCTTTTTTTTGTATTTTTTTTTTGTTGCACCACTTTTTTTTTTTCAATTCTCAACAAAGGTTACAATTTTACAACATTAGCGATAGAAAAAAAAAATTGTGTCGCCATATTTGCAATGGATTTTGGTGGAATTCATGGTAGAATGTAGAAATGTTAAGAATCATGTTAGTAAAGAAATAAAGGGGGGCAAATTACAGTAGTTCATTATCGTGCGTATAAGAAGCTTAGAAAGTGAAATAATTTGGCGGTAATTGTACAAGCCCGATAATAAACAGGGTCCAAAAAAAATTAGCTGTAAAAAGCGCTTATGTGCGCAAATAAAAGAAAACAAATCCAATCAACGCTTAAAGTGTGGCTTTTAACAAGACACTTATATATATAGTAGTCTATGCTTATTTTCTTGAATTTTTTAAATGTGATTAATTACCACTGTTGTTAAACATGGATGGTGGATTAGAGGTTACGATTCCAATTAATATTTCAAGCAGAATTTTCTATACACAATTTTTTATATAGTGTGAGTATAGGGAAAAAAATAAAGTGGCTTGAAACAAAAAAAAAAAACGAGTGAAAAAAAATTTCAGTCATTATGATTGAGTTGCCGAAATAAGAAGGGCTTTAGGTGTTGTACTCAAGTTTAAAGCATTCACTATAGTACTTGAATAATTCTTTGCCCGGCCGCTATATCTGATAATTAAAAGGTTTCTTTTTTTTTAACCATGGCAGCCTGTTATAATTAGTTACCTGGCAAGGTGTGCACCATGAGATTTGATAAGATAGTGTTGGGCTGGGCTGACTGCTGTATGCCCAATCAATCAATCCAATATTATCAAGAATATTTTATTGCAATTGGATATATATATATATCTACTGTAGTTGTTATACAAGCTATCAACTAGTATATCATAGCTAGCGCTAGCTAGCAGTAATATATTGTCGTATTGAGCCGTCCGATGTGCGGCTCATGGATATTGGAATCCATAAATTCGCGATATCGAATTTGTAAAACCAGCACTCTATACCTAGAGCTCGTGCACATGTGCTATATATATAATTAGTTCATATATGGTCATCGATTGCAATATATATTAATTATAATAAATATTAATTACATATATATAGTTTATAATTAATTTGCAATTTTAAAGAAAAAAAAAAAACTATTTTAAAAGATTAATATATTCATTACTAAAATAAAATTTGCTATTTTCATTTTGATTAAACTGATACAAATAATAATAATATAATATTATTATTAATATATACTAATACCTGAATACATATACATTATGTTAGCAAATTGTATACAACTGTATACGATATGTTTGTCTGAAAAAAAAAATCATTATCATTAATTATAGTAATATACAGTAATATACCAGTAAAATTTGATAATCCTAATATATCATACTGAATATCAAATATAACCTATACCATTTTTCCAACATAAGCGAATTATGTTAAAGAAAGAGAGAAAAAGAAAAAGGAAAAAAACTTTTTGAAAGGAAATTATTGATCCTTTATATACTTTTTTTTTATTAAAGAAAATCACATGTATATATTATAATTGATATTTTCCATTCTCAATATTGCATGTGAAATTTTAACTTTATATACCATGGTAGAGTAAATAGGATTAAATATACCATGGTAGAGTAAATAGGATTAAATATACCATGGTAGTGGTTATAAAGAATTGGGTATATGTATATTTTGCTGTAAAAAAGAAAAAAAAAAATTAAGCGCCCGATTAATTGTATTGTTTATGTATATATATATCATGTTATGTATATTCTTCACCCTATGTATCAGCTGATTTAAATTTGACATTGACATTGTTTATCAATTGATAGCACTGTGAAAGTTATATTTAGTCTGTCAAGTAATATATGTAGCGCTATAGTTGTTCAATTAAGCGGGTAGTCTATCCATGGATAGTTATAATTTAAACTATTATTAATTATTCGTATACAATGTAATCAGTCCCAAGTATTATGGTGATTCGTATTCTTGACAATTGGGTATTTTGAATTCTTCTTTATAATATGGTATTAGAAAGAATTGTTAAGGTATATATTTTTGATTGAAAAACTTGAGTACTAGTTCATTAATTAATATATAAGAAAAAGCCATCTTCTTAGAATGAATTTTCTATCACTAAACCTTTGGAATATCGTTATTAAAATGCTTGCCTACTACATGGCATTGAATTGATTTTTATTAGGATAATTGCATTGCAAACAAACCATGATTCCTGTTTAGTTATGTTTTTATTTGATTTGATTTGAATTGATTTGAATTGAAGGTTTTTTCAATCGATAGTGAATCTTTCATTTGATTGTTTTGTATTATTATGATTTTTTTTTCAAATTGATGATGATGAGTCTAGGTTTAATAATAATTATTGACAAACTTGAACAGCCGCTAATTTTATGATTAACTCAGTTGTGTCTTAACCAATTATTGATAAATCTTTTCTATGCCAATGGATCTTTTATTTGTTGTTTCTACCATAGAATTGTGAAAGTTGGTATTTAATTACCACACCGTGAACGAGATACTCTAAATTGTTTTGTTAATAATCTAAACTTTCAGCATAATTTCTGTTAGTATTGTTGAATGAATTATTATTGAAGGATTCTAACCTTCAATAAGTGAGATAATAGACAGACTAGGAATCGAACCCAGATCTTCCTAATACTATCGGGAGATGTTAACCATTACACCATCCGTCCTTTATTATTTTGATTTTTTTTTTTTTTTTCAATTCAATTCGATATATTAGTACAAAAAACTACTAAAATCGGTGGTTTTAGCCTAATGGCAAATACTTCCATCAGACCATACCATCCAAAGGTCATGCCTTAGGTCGCCGGTTCGAACCTTTCCAGAAACATTCTGTGTTTCAAAAATCTCCGGGAGAGAGTTTTAGTCGGTTAGAGTCCGACACTGTTGTGCTTCGGTACTTCGTCCGTTCTGGATTTCTCTTAGCTTCCAA
>JAJLUL010000261.1:0-17025 GCA_030564325.1 Blastobotrys capitulatus | reverse complement strand
CAGTTTGTGCTTGAGAGTCAGCATTAGCTGGGGATTGGTCACCTTGAGTATTAGCATTTGCTTGTGAATTAGCATTACCTTCATTAGTTTGTGCTTGTGAGTTAGAGTCTGCTGGTGATTCATTACCTTGAGTAGCAGCATTAGATTGTGAGTCAGCATTTCCATGACCAGTTTGGGCTTGAGAATCAGCATTAGCTGGGGATTGATCACCTTGAGTATTAGCATTTGCTTGTGAATTAGCATTACCTTCACCAGTTTGAGCTTGTGAGTTAGAATCAGCTGGACTATGATCACCTTGAGTATTAGCATTTGCTTGTGAATTAGCATTACCTTCACCTGTTTGAGCTTGGGAGTTAGAATCAGCTGGACTGTTATCACCATGGGTTTCAGAATTAGCTTGAGAATCAGCATTACCTTGACCAGTTTGGGCTTGTGAATTAGTATTAGCTGGACTATTATCACCTTGAGTAGCCGCATTACCTTCTGATTTAGCATTGCCTTCACCAGTTTGAGCTTGTGAATTAGCATTAGCTGGAGAATTATCACCATGAGTGTCAGAATTAGCTTGTGATGCAGCATTACCTTGACCAGTTTGAGCTTGTGAATTAGTATTAGCTGGACTATTATCACCTTGAGTAGCCGCATTACCTTCTGATTTAGCATTGCCTTCACCAGTTTGAGCTTGTGAATTAGCATTAGCTGGAGAATTATCACCATGGGTTTCAGAATTAGCTTGTGATTCAGCGTTACCTTGACCAGTTTGTGCTTGTGAATTAGCATTAGCTGGACTATTATCACCATGGGTTTCAGAATTAGCTTGTGATTCAGCATTACCTTGACCAGTTTGAGCTTGTGAATTAGTATTAGCTGGACTATTATCACCTTGAGTAGCCGCATTACCTTCTGATTTAGCATTGCCTTCACCAGTTTGAGCTTGTGAATTAGCATTAGCTGGAGAATTATCACCATGGGTTTCAGAATTAGCTTGTGATTCAGCATTACCTTGACCAGTTTGTGCTTGTGAATTAGCATTAGCTGGAGAATTATCACCATGAGTGTCAGAATTAGCTTGTGATGCAGCATTACCTTGACCAGTTTGAGCTTGTGAATTAGTATTAGCTGGACTATTATCACCTTGAGTAGCCGCATTACCTTCTGATTTAGCATTGCCTTCACCAGTTTGAGCTTGTGAATTAGCATTAGCTGGAGAATTATCACCATGGGTTTCAGAATTAGCTTGTGATTCAGCATTACCTTGACCAGTTTGTGCTTGTGAATTAGCATTAGCTGGAGAATTATCACCATGAGTGTCAGAATTAGCTTGTGATTCAGCATTTCCTTGACCAGTTTGTGCTTGTGAATTAGCATTAGCTGGACTATTATCACCATGGGTCTGAGAATTACCAACAGAATTGGCATCACCTTTAGTTGATTGAGCTTCAGAATTGGCTTCAGCTGGGCTGTTATTTCCTTGGGTTTGAGCATTACTATTTGAATTGGTATCATGCGAATTGGATTGACTTTTAGCATCTGAAGTAGAAGGTGTTTCACTTTTACTGGTTTGTGTGTTGGCGTTGGAATTTACCTCACCATTTTCGTTTTGACTATGATGTTGCTGAGTGTCTGCTGAGTGGCCTAATAGTAATTGTTAGTATTGATAATATAAGGTTATTCTCATGTGTGATTTTACTTACTTGATGAACTTTCAGCATCAGATGACGGTTGCTGTTGTTGGGTTTGGTCTTTATTTCCTTGTTGTTGCATTTGATCTAAAAGTGTTAGCTTTATCTGTTACCATTTTTTGACTTATTTAACATACCATTATTGCTTTGTTGTTGTCCACCTATTTCTCTAGAACCTTGTTGGCCATTTTGTTCCATACCTGTAGTTGCTTGTTCATTACCTGTATTTGTTAGTTTCGTGCAAAATTAGTTTGTTTTTGTACATACTTTGCTCTTGTGATTCCGCATGACCTTGAGTTTGGCCAATACTACCATCACCCGCAGCATTGCCTTGACTTTGTGCTTGACCCTCTCCTTGGGATTGGCCAGCAGAGCTTCCTTTAGATTGAGATTCGGCTTCTGCATTACCTTGAGATTGAGCTTGACCTGCTTGTTGTTGAACTTGTCCACTTTGAGCTTGTCCCTGAGCTTGGGCTTGAGCGGCTGAACTACCACCAGTAGATGATTGATCACTTTGTTGTTGTGATTGAGCATTACCTTGAGATTGAGTTTGACCAGCTTGTTGTTGTGACTGTCCACCTTGAGCTTGAGCTTGACCAGCTGAACTACCACCAGTAGATGATTGACCACCTTGTTGTTGTGATTGAGTATTACCTTGTGCTTGAGCTTGACCTGCTTGTTGTTGTGACTGTCCACCTTTAGCTTGTCCTTGAGCTTGAGCTTGACCAGCTGAACTACCACTAGTAGATGATTGACCACTTTGTTGTTGTGATTGAGCATTACCTTGAGGTTGAGCTTGACCAGCTTGTTGTTGTGACTGTCCACCTTGAGCTTGAGCTTGACCAGCTGAACTACCACCTGTAGATGATTGACCACCTTGTTGTTGTGATTGAGTATTACCTTGAGATTGAGCTTGACCTGCTTGTTGTTGTGACTGTCCACCTTTAGCTTGTCCTTGAGCTTGAGCTTGACCAGCTGAACTACCACCAGTAGATGATTGACCACCTTGTTGTTGTGATTGAGTATTACCTTGAGATTGAGCTTGACCAGCTTGTTGTTGTGACTGTCCACCTTGAGCTTGAGCTTGACCAGCTGAACTACCACCAGTAGATGATTGACCACCTTGTTGTTGGGATTGAGTATTACCTTGTGCTTGAGCTTGACCAGCTTGTTGTTGTGACTGTCCACTTTGACCTTGAGCTTGTCCTTGTCCTTGACCTTGAGCTTGACTACCTTGTTGTTGTTGAGATTTTCCTCCTTGGGATTGAGATTGAGATTGTCCACTAGATCCTTGATGTTGTGATTTACCACCTTGGGATTGAGATTGTCCACCAAAGCCTTGTTGTTGCGACTTACCGCCTGATTGACTGCCTTGTTGTGATTTTTCACTGGATGAAACTTGTTTGGATCCAGATGCCATACCAGATTTTGACGTTCCTTTTCCTCCACTACTCATACCTCCAGCATTTTGCTTACCAGATGATGAGCCTGTGCTAGATGAACCCATCTTTGAGCCACTAGCGCCACCTTTACCTGATGATGAGCCACCAGAGCTTGAGCCTTTTGAACTAGACCCTTTAGCAGAGTTACCACCTGAACTAGATCCTTTTCCTGATGAAGATCCACTACCAGAGCTACCCTTATTACATGGTGAACTAGCTCCTCCAGAGCATCCACCACCAGAGCTGCCACCACTTTTACCTCCACCACTCTTACCACCACCAGAACTGCCACCACCCTTACCACCACTTGAACCTCCACCACTCTTTCCACCACCAGATCCACCACCAGATCCGCCACCAGATCCGCCACCACTTTTGCCACCACCAGAGCCACCACCAGAACTTCCACCACTTTTACCGCCGCCTGAACTTCCACCAGAGCTGCCACCACTTTTACCACCACCAGAACCACCTCCAGAGCTCCCGCCACTTGAACCACTACTTTTTCCTCCACCAGAACTGCCTCCACTTTTACTACCTCCTGAGCTCCCACCGCTACTTCCTCCACCCATTTTAGGAATACTTGGTAATTTTGGCATGGATAATTTTGGCATTGATGGTTGTTTTGGAGCTACTTGTTTTGGGCCAATAACTGTAGAGTTAGTACCATTTCGTGGTACTGTGACTTGTGGATAACTAACTCCTGGGGCTCCTGCAGGGCCTTGAGGACCAGGAGCACCATTTTGTCCTGGTACCCCAGCAGGACCTTGAGGACCTGGAGCACCATTTTGACCTGGTTGACCAGCAGGACCTTGAGGGCCCGGAGCACCATTTTGGCCAGGTTGACCAGCTGGACCTTGAGTTCCTGGCGCACCATTTTGCCCTGGTGTTCCTGGTGCGCCTGGTGCGCCATTTTGACCTGGTAAGCCGTTTTGTCCAGGCGCACCTGGTGTCCCGTTGCTTCCATTTACACCTGGTGCACCTGGTGCACCTGGTGTGCCATTAGCCCCATTTTTGCCTGGTAACCCATTAGTACCTGGAATACCATTAGCGCCTGGGGCGCCTGGGGTGCCATTTACACCATTGGATCCTGGAGTACCATTAGCACCAGGTAGTCCATTAGTACCAGGTGCTCCATTATTGCCTGGGGTTCCGGGGGTACCATTGGTGCCTGGAACACCATTATTTCCAGGAACACCATTACTTCCTGGAGCACCATTTATACCTGGTGAACCATTATTACCTGGAGAGCCATTTGAACCTGGCGTACCTGGAGTACCGTTATTACCTGGAGTACCATTAGTGCCAGGAGAGCCATTATTACCTGGAGTTCCTGGTGAACCATTGTTACCTGGAGAGCCATTTGAACCTGGAACACCATTAATACCTGGAGTGCCATTAGTGCCAGGAGAGCCATTATTACCTGGAGTGCCATTAGTGCCAGGAGAGCCATTATTACCTGCAGTACCTGGTGTACCATTATTACCTGGAGAGCCATTATTACCTGGCGTACCTGGAGTACCGTTAATACCTGGAGTACCATTAGTGCCAGGAGAGCCACCATTACCTGGAGTTCCTGGTGAACCATTGTTACCTGGAGAGCCATTATTACCTGGCGTACCTGGAGTACCGTTATTACCTGGAGTACCATTAGTGCCAGGAGAGCCATTATTACCTGCAGTACCTGGTGTACCATTATTACCTGGAGTACCTGGTGAACCATTGTTACCTGGAGAGCCATTTGAACCTGGAGCACCTGTTGAACCATTGTTACCTGGAGAGCCATTATTACCTGGCGTACCTGGAGTACCGTTAATACCTGGAGTACCGTTAGTACCAGGAGAGCCATTATTACCTGGCGTTCCTGGTGAACCATTGTTACCTGGAGAGCCATTTGAACCTGGAACACCGTTAATACCTGGAGTACCATTACTACCTGGAGAGCCATTTGTTCCTGGCATACCTGGTGTTCCGTTATTACCTGGAGATCCATTTGGGCCATTTGTACCTGGTTGACCTGATGTACCACTATTTCCAGAAGACGAAATTGAGCCACCACTGGACCTAGAGGAACCTCCTGAGGTACTACCTCCAGATACTGAACCACTACTAGAGCATGAGAAACCAATACAGATTGTACCACCTGGTAAAGGTACTGTTGGAACTGGTTGATTTACATTTGGTGAGTTTGGTTGTGGTGAACTATTTCCATTTGGTAGATTATTAGAAGGGCTGTTACTACCTGGTAGGTTAGGTTGTTGAACATTTGGTATATTATTTGAAGGACTATTTGGACTTCTGCCTGGAGATCCTGAACTTCCCCCCGAAGTTGAACTACTGCCACCAATGCATGAAAATCCAATACAAACTTTTCCACCTGGTAATTTAACAGTTGGAATTGGTTGGGCAGGAATTGTTTGTTTACCAGTATCTGGTGATTCAGGAACTGGTTTATTAATTTTAGGTTGATTAGAATCTGATGAAGGTCCATTTGGGCTTTCACTTGGTGTTTCAGATGGTAAAGTTGATGAAGAAATTTCTTTGGTTTTTAAAACAGGTGTTGTTTGTTGTGTCGGTTGCCCTTTTGAGTCTTGATCCTCATTTGATGGTTGATTTGGTTTAGGATTCGTATCATTAGATTCTGGGGCAGTGGTATCACCGTTTCCAGGTTGTTTACTATCTGGTTGATTATTTGAATCTTTAGGAGTTGATTCAGCTGGGGAGGCATTTTCTGGCACATTTTCTTTACCTGGTGTAGTTTCATTTTTACCTGGTGTAGTTTCATTTTTACCTGGTGTAGTTTCATCTTTACCTGGTGTAGTTTCATCTTTACCTGGTGTAGTTTCACCGTTACCTGGCGTATCCTTGTCTTTATCTGGTGTATTCTCACTTGGAGTATTAGATCCAGGGGATTCTTTACCTGGAGATCCAGCACTTGGAGAGTTATTGCTAGGACTATTCTTACTTGGTATATTACTATTTGAAGTGTTACCATTTGGTGTGTTACCATTTGATGTATTACCATTTGGTGTATTACCATTTGGCATATTACCACTTGGTATGTTGCCACCTGGTGAATTGCCGCTTGGTGCATTGCCGCTTGGGGTTCCAGCTGGAGCGTTTTCCTTTGGAGTATTACCACTTGAATTATTTTCACCGCTTGGGCTGTTACCACTTGGATTGTTGTTATTTGAGGTATTACCACTTGGAGTATTACCACCTGGTATATTATCGCTTGGAGAGGTATTGCCACTTGGTGAATTGCCAGCATTACCACTTGGTGAATTACCAATATTACCACTTGGTGAATTACCAGTATTGCCACCACCACCATTTTGAGAACCAGTATTTCCATTTGAACTATCGGTAGATCCTTTACCACCACTTGAACCACCACTAGAAGACCCTGCACTACCACTTGAACCACCAGTCACTTCACAATGGAATCCAATACAAATTTCTCCATTTGGTTTATGTATAGTTGGAACTGGTTGGGCTGGGTTATTACCTGTTCCTGGTTGTCCTTGATTATTTGAACCTTCTTTACCTAATAGAGAGTTAGTATATCGTTTTTAAAACAAATTTTTTGTCTAACTTACCACTTGGTGGATTACCATTTGTTGTACCCGATTTGTCTGGAGTTGAGTCTGAGCTACCTGGAGATGATGAACCAGGGTTTTCTTTACCTAATTCGAGTTAGTTTTTTTCGTTTGTTTTCTTTTGTAGATAATTACTTACCATTTGGTGTATTATCATTTGTATCCGAACTTCCTGGAGATGAGCCCGAGCCACTTGGGTTAGAACTTGACTCACCCGGAGTTGAGTCTGAGGTTCCTGGAGTAGAACCAGATGAGGACCCTGGGCCTTTATTTATACCTGAACCAGGGCTTGTTCCGCCAGAGTTAGACGGACAACCATTTCCGTAAAGAATACAATCTCGTAAAGCACGACATGCATTGCAATCATTTGCATCTTGTTGAGAAATAGTAACCCCTGCCGGAGTGGCAGTTCGTTTTTTCAGTAAAGAAAATAATGAACGTTTTTTAACAGTAAATTCTGTTGTAGAACGTTTAATATTTGATAAATCAGAAATTTGCATTCCACCATCATCATTATTAGTACCAGTATAACCAACATAGATTAAACTTTTTGGATTAATTGTATGAGATTCAACATAATCAGTCCATCTTAAAAAATTTAATTGTGTATCACTTAAATTACCACCATTTAATAATAATGGGAATATCATATCAAAAGAAACAGATTTTAACGCTTCATCTAAATGTGCATCAGGAGGAGTGGCACTCACTGAAGCAGTTAAAGCTGTTGAACCTAAATCTTTTAATTCTTTTGCCAAAATTTTATAACCAGTACTATCACCTTTTTGAATATTAAAATTGAAACCATCAATTGTAGCTGAACCCAAGGAGCCATCAGGTAACCCATATAACCCCCATAAGGTATCAGCTAGAATTTTTGCACTTTCATCATCTTTTAATTCATAATTACCGTCAGGTCCACCTAAAGAAATTAAAATAGATTTACCTAAAGATTGACAATGTTGGATATCTTTTCCTAATTCTGTACAATCATAACCATTACAACCAGAACTGATGCTTAATTTTGGTTCGTTGAAATTATTAATTGTTGATAAAATAATTGTATCAGCACATTCGTTTGTGCAATAATCAGCCAAACTAGTATCATCTTGACCATTCCAATAAATCGCAATATTCGATTTTGACTTACTGGATGTACTAGCTGCTAATGAGCACGGTATTAACAGTGCTAATGCAGAAGTAAAAATCATTATAGTTTATTTTTGATCAGTTGCTGAAAAAAAAAAAAATTGAGTGAAGAAGTAAAAAAGAGGTAAAAAAAAAAAACAGCGATAACTATTATATTTATTTTTGTAAGTTGTGATGACTTTTTTTTTTTTTTTTTCAATAAATCTTTTTCATCTTTTTAATTTTTTTTTGTTTTTTTATTTAGATGGAATACAATAGTTTTGGTTTTGAATATATGGTACCCACAGTGGATCTTGATTGAAATGTACTGAGTGGATCCCCACGAAGTGTCTGTATGTCTAAGATCTAAGACATATGATCTAACTTAAAAAATTAACACTTGATTGTTAGGTTACATATAATTTTTGTACAGTGGCCATAATTTGTAAATTAGTTACTAAAGCACAATAATGTACACACAATCGTCAAAAACATTAATCGAAACATTGGATAGAAAAAAAAATTTGTTTAAAGTTCCAGTTAACTTAAAAAATTTTTGGCTTAAAAAAGAGTTAGAGTACATCCATATATAATAATAATAATATATATAAAAATAATTCGTTTATAGTTTCAAAGTATTTTTGTTTATTCTGAGGCTACTCAGATTATAACTAACAGGCTGTATCAATCGGGCTTTAAATTTAAATTTAGTTTTTCAATTAACGAAAAAACTTTTTTTGGGGTTGAATAGTTTTTATACAAACCACAGTGGTAATTCTTCGCTGTATACAACCTTCTTTATCTAGATTGCACTAGCTTTGATATAATTTATTAGATTTATATATATTTTAGCTGTTTGAGTCATATCAATTGCTTAAATCGGTTTATAAAACAAAGTCTCATTTACTATGCCATGGAAGCTAAGACTTTTCCAGGAACATAAGATACATGATAATTAGTAGGACTATAGCTATTACTGTTTTTTTTTAAAAAAAAAAGAAAATAAAGAAATATTTTATTGTGGAGAATCTTTTGCAGCGTATAAAATCATTTGTATTTTGGTTTATAGATCTTTTATTATTGTGCTAGAAATAAAATATCTGTTTAAAATTTACAGTCGAATTATAGCTATTTAATTAATTGTGTCATGGATAATGCTTGGCTATAGATATAAGGTAGCCGGTAAGGTCATAAAAATTGAGGTTATTATAATATACCTAATCACGTACCCCTGATTATGAGCTGAACTTTGATAAGTCACAGAACACATATCAATTGCAATAAATAAATATCTCATTTTCCATCCTAAAAATAATTAATATGTGTATATCATCTAGTATATATTGATTGTACCCATCATACATTTAAATTATAACGCAGGGGTTGAGAACCGATTAATTGCCTTAGGACTATCTCCAACTATTCGTTGATCAAATTGTAAAACTACTGAACATTACACAAAGAATGATATATAATTTTAAAGTATATAATTCTTCATGGCAAACTTTATGTATCATCAAACTTAAGTTTATATACATCAAATATATTCCAATCCTGAGTATAAATTAGTGGAAAGGGGGGAGTTATTATCCGAGCTCTCAGAGGGGAGAGGACACCAGCAGGGGTGGAGATAGGGCCGAGGGGGGTGTCTACTTGTGCCCAAGAGGCCTGCACCTCCTACTAGTGAGGGAAACTAATATAATATAATTAATGTACCAATATATAATAAATAAAAATGATTACAACAACAACAACAATGGCAAATAAACGTTTGGAGGTTAAGGTTCAATAAATCATCGCCCTATAGCTAGATCTAGAAAATGCAACTGAAAATCTAAGTATTTGTCTTCAAAAAGACAACATTACATTCTGTACATGTATGCTCATGATAATGTTTGAAATCCTTAACTGCATTCAAATTCGACTGAGAATATATATAAACATTTTTTATTTGGTTTTATGATAAAATTTATAATTTCGAGTCACTGCTTGGATCCTTTTCTTAGAGTTGTCTTCTATACTTCTATATATCAATAAATTCATTTTTACATTGTATACATATATCATCTAAACTAACTCCATATTATAAATTAACACGTAAATCAGCAGCCTATAAATCTGTTAACAATTGTATACATATAATTGTGAAATATCCATCATAGTATTACATAAAAATAAGAGATTTGTATGGTCCCTTATAGGTATGTAAACACTAAAACCTTTGGATATTAAGTATATAAAAACTTAAAAATTCTGCCTACTATAGTCTACATATCTTTTAGTGTTTCAATAAATATTTTTGAAGATATAGGAAAACGAAGCTTAAAAAAAAAAAAAAAAAAAACAGTAGTGCTGACGCGTATAAAACACTTTGTTTTATACTGTGAATATATCACAGTCATACTTCGAGTCTTCTTTGTTTGAAATCTCACTGCTTAATGTTATCAAGCTTGAGTGGATCTATTGTACCAATACGCAGCGATCACCAAGAAAAAAAAAAAAAAATCGCGTAAAAAATTTTAAACTTTCGTGTCTTGTGTGTATGCGTGAACTTAAAGAAACCGGTCGCTTTGAACAAAAAAAAGAAAAAAAAAAGAAAGTCTATAACAATAAAAATACATACTATACATTACAAATACATAAATACATAAATCTATAAAATAGTGGATAAATTAAAACCCACTTGACTAGCATCCCATATACTGATTCCACCAAAACTAGAATAGCCTTTTAATGATTCAATTTTATCAGAAACTTGATTAAAATCAACGTACCCAGAACCAGCTGCTGATGCACTACCAGGAATACCAACGTAAACTGTCAAATTATTCTTTTGAGCCACTTGGTCCCATTGGAAATAATTGAAATCTTTATCTAAAGAGCAATAATTATTATAAAATTGGACAAACAAAAAATCAAATTGTGCATTATTAATTGCTTCACTCATATAATAATCATAACCATTTGGACATTGTGGTGACGCTGTTAGGTAATACTTTTTTGATGATGTTTGATAAATATTATTTAAAGTTTGTGAAAATTTAGTATAACCAATTGGTGAACCACCTTCAATATCTAAATCAAATCCATCAATTTCAACCTCACCAAATGGCCTATATAATGATTCACCTCCACCAAATATATTCCATAAATCGTAAGCGAATGATTCGGCATTATCATTTGTTAATGAATATTGGCCAGTACTACCACCCAATGATAACAAAACTTTAACACCTTTATCTTGACATTTTTTGATATCGTCACCAATAGTTGTACAATTTAATAATCTAGAATTTGGAAAAAACGTTTCACAAGAATTTGCTAGATTTAATTCCATATTATCTGGAAAACCATTTAAAAATGATAATAAAATAATGTCAGCATAATCACAATAATTAATTAATCGTTGCTGAGAAGTCAATTCACCTTTTGAATTTTGACCCCAATATAATGCAATACTAGTTAAACCAAAAAATTTCATTAATACAATGTATACTTTTTCGAATTTTTTCTTTCCAATATAATAATACTAATCTAGGGCACAGGATTATAACCTATTTATAAAAGGTCCGTGCGTGCGGCTTTTTGATAAATCAGAAAAAAAAAAAAAATTCGTTCAACTACTATCTACACCGAATGCGTCAAAACATTATAAATACACCACCGTTGGTACCTGGTACCCAAAGATTTTTTTTTTTTTTTTTCAAAAGGACGGATTTAGTCGTCTTTTAATAGATCATCAGGTTGTTTACTCGTAAAAACTGAATGAATTGATTGTGCTAAACTATTACCAACCGGTTTTCGCCGCCCATTAGTACCTTGAATACCTGATAACGCACCAGATCCATTTCTAATAAACTTGTTCATCATTAATGATATACTTGGATATACAGAAGTAATTGATTTTGAAACAG
This sequence comes from Blastobotrys capitulatus, assembly GCA_030564325.1. Classification (NCBI taxonomy): domain Eukaryota; kingdom Fungi; phylum Ascomycota; class Dipodascomycetes; order Dipodascales; family Trichomonascaceae; genus Blastobotrys; species Blastobotrys capitulatus. Next base: position 5,260 of record JAJLUL010000261.1, on the reverse strand, counting down.
GTGGCGTTACATATTTAATTTGTTGTAAGATCTTTTCAAAAGTATCAGTATTAGTTTTACCACTACTAATAGTACCAACATCGACTAATTCATTACCTAAATATTTGGTAGTCTTGTATGGTTTAACTGCCAATGCTTGACACATATCATCAATCCATTCACATGTTTCATATTGATTGCTAGTTTGAATAATTTTAAACTGATATTCTATTTGTAATTTAACCATAACATCTTCTGTAATTGATCGATCAATTTCAAATTTTTTTGTTTTGTTACTACTACTACTATTATCTTTACCATCCATCAAATTTCTAACTCTTTCAGTATAAGCACGGTTTTTTGCATTATCAATTTTTCTTAAAATAGTATCTAATCCTTCAATAATATAAATAATTTTTTCAGTTGGGAAAATAGTTTTAATATCTTTTAAATGTTGATCAACTTTCTTATCTTCAATACATTTTGTAAATTGAGTACCTGTAACAAATACAAATGCTTGATTTTCTTTTTCTATTTTTAATTCACATGGCCGATACATATCTTCAACTGGATCATAAACACTTGTAATTTTTCTTCTAATTCTAATTGGACTGAATTTTCCAACACATTCAGGTTTTTCCCATTTTCGAATTTGTAACCCTAAAACAGCCATTTGATCTTTAATAACTTGACCACGCTCTGTTTGATATAAATCATTATCTATATCCATAATTAAATCTTTAACTAAATCATCTTTTTGTCTAAATTTATTAGCTTGTTCTAGTTCTTTCTTTTTTAATTTAGCTTTTTCTTGTTCTTGTTTTTGTAATGCCTTTTCTGCTTGTTTTTCTGCTTGTTGTTCTTTAGTTGATTTTGATGTTTTGGCTTTAATTGGTTGATTTTTATTTTTTGATATTGATTCTGTTTTCTTCTTTAAATTATTACTCTCATCATCACTAAATGACCAATTGAAAGGATCAGAATCAAGATCTTGTTGATTTTCTTTTTCTTTTCCTTTATAGATATGTTTATTGCCTTGATTTGTTAATTCTTCACTTGGATTTTTAGCTTTATCCCCATCCTTGTCATCTTCATCATCACTAGAAAATAACCCTTCAAATGGGTCTTTACTAGTATCATTAATACCTTCATAAATCTTATTACTTGTATTTGATCTTGTAGGACTGGATAAAACTCGTCTTTCTTGTGATGAAAAAAAATTTGAACTTGATATAATAACTTCTTCAACTTGACTTTTTGATTTTGATACAGGTACCGGAAAATCCCTTGTTGGAGTACTGATTCTTGCAATACCTTTAGTTATTGAATTTTCAATGATACTTGATGTTTTTTTTGCAATTTTTCTTGGTGATACTGATTGTGGGAATTTTCGTTTACTACTTTCATCTTCACTAGATCCAAACAATTCTTCTAATGTTTCATCGCTAATTTTTTTATCAACTTTTTGAACTCTTGATTCTATAACAATATCATCACTAAAATTATTTGTGGTGTCAATTTGTGAAGAGCCAACTACTACCATATCATCAAAATCTTCTTCATCCTCTACTGTACCTGTTGATCTATCACTATGAATCCTTGATGCGTGTGACACTATAATATCATCATCATCATCATCATCATCATCATCATCATCATCATCATCATCATCATCATCATCATCATCATTATCTCCATCACCATCACCATCACCATCATCGATCAATTCTATTGGCGACGATGGTAAATTTTTATCGTAAAAATCATCATCTATAACAACAGTAGTGATATCACCAGTTCTTTTCTTTTCAACTGGTCTTGCAAATGATACCACTATACTGTCGTCCATAATTAATTTTTATTTATGATTAAAATAAAAAAAATATAATAAAAAAAATTTACGCGCGATAGAGAAAAAAAAAAAAAAAAAAAATCGCGATAATTTCATTTCATATTTTATTTGGGTTTTTTTTTTTCTTTTTTACTAGAACTCTAGGCTACTCCCAACAAGAATATAATTTTTTGCACAACTCATCATTATAAACAACAACAATAAAATAACCAAAAAAATAATCAATCAATCAATCAACAAAATATAATGAATTTATCAGTCCCCGGACAAGAAAATAACATTACAAGAAGATTATCAACAAATTTAAAAGCAGAGTCAAATCAAACAGCTAAATTAGATGAACTTATACAAAGTGTGGGATATCAATGGAAAGATTTGGTTTCAGATAATGCTAATACATTAGAAGCTGCATTAGCTTTAATGGATACTAGTTCAATTGGTAAAGCAAGATACCATCCAAGGTTTGAACAATTAAAAGAAGAATTAAGTGCTACACTAAAATATCATGTAGATGCAAATTATCAAGGTTTTAATAGTTCTATTGGGTCTTATAGAACAACTGTACAAAGCATTAGTGAATCACAGAAAAGTGTTAATGAAGCAAAAGAAGAATTAAAAAAGGCAAGAGAAGGTTTAGCAACAAGAAGACCGGCATTAAAAGACTTAAGAGCAAGTTCATTAAAATATGGTGCAATGATTGATATTTTGGATAAAATTGAAGAATTAAAACAAATACCTGATAAACTAGAAATTCAAATATCTCAAAAACAATTTTTATCAGCTAATGAAACTTTAATGTATGCATTAAGATTAGCAGAATCAAAAGAATTAGAAGATATAAGTGCATTACAGCCTATTAAATCATTTTTACATTCTCAACAATCATCATTATTTAGTATATTAATTGAAGAACTTCATAATCATGTTTATTTAAAAAGTCCATATTGTGATTCAAGGTGGAGTGCTTATACTCAAGATAATGATGCATTTGCTAATGCAGAACAAGTTTTGGAAGATAAAATCAAATTTGATTTAAATGGTAAAAGTTCGGCATTTTCTGGATCTCAAGCATTAGATGATTTTTTGAATAAATTTGATGGTGAACAACCAATTGTTGATGATAAAAAAAATATTGAATCTGATTCTTTTGAATATATTCGATTAATTATTGAAACTTTAGCAAATTTAAGTAGATTAGGTTCAGCGTTTGATGTAATTCATCAAAGATTGCCAACAGAATTACATAAAATTGTTGATAAAACTATTAATGAAGTTAGTAATAGATATCCACAAAGTTTAAGAGATGTTCAAGAATCAAAAACTTTTTTGGATAGTGGATATTTACAAAGTGATATAAGATTAGCAGTACTAAAAGATTTAACATGGACATTATATTCAAAATTAATTGCAGTTTTACAAGGACATCGAGTTATTTTTGAAGTTGTCGAGAGTATTAGTGGTAGAAGAGGTGAATCTAATAATGCTTTTTGTTATGATTTTAACGGAGTATTTAAAATTATTCAATCTGAAATTAGATCTTTATTATATAGTTATATTACAGATAAAAATAATTCATCCAAACAATCAAAAGATTTCCATGAATTATTAAAACCAACAAATGGTACAAGAAAAGCAAGAGATAAAACAAGACAATTATTTAAATTAGATCATGTTAATTATTATTCTGAAGATTTCAAATTAGAATATGACGATTTGGAAAAGACATTAGAACATTCAGTTCCTGGATTAGTATCAAATGCATATTCTGATAAGGATAGGCATATTACACCATATGCCCCAACAGATTTATCATCAGCTCATCGATTATTAGTATCACCGAATGTTTTTAATATTAGAGTAATGTTGGATCCAACTGTAATGTTTTTACAAAAATCAAAGGCAATATTCCCATTTAAAAATATTGATAAAAAAGCTAATGATTCTTTTATTGAAGATTTTTTAACCAATGTTTTTTTACCACAATTAGAAGATACATTATCAATGTCCTTCCATAAATTAATGTCACAAGCTGATATAATGCATATTGATTTACAATGGAATAAAATTTCAAAAAAACCAACATTAAAAGCAGCATCCAATTTTATAGATTTGGTTAAAAAAACATGTCGATTGTTAAATACTGGTTATTTATATCGAGAAAAATATGCTTCATTAATTATATTATCAATTCAATGGATTAAAAAATTTTTCCAAGAACAATATGATTCTATTATTTTTATACAAGATGATGGTAATGGTAAAACAACAAAATTACCTGGAGAATTCGCAAATAATGCAGAAGTTAGACAATTAGTTAAAAAATTTGATGATGAAATGATTAATAAAGAAGTTTTGATGTTTTTAAATAAACGAGATGAAATTAGTAATATGGATATGATTGATTTTACAAGTTTGAAAACCTTATCAATAATGGCAACAAGTTTAAGATGGATAGTTTTACGATTAAAAAATTTAAAAAGAATTGGCGAACAACAAGATTTAAATGATACAGAAACAAGTTTAAATAATAAAGTTAAAAAGAGATGGACATTAATGGAAGTTAATAGAGCAGCGCAAGTAGATTCAATGGAAAGAGAAACAGATTCCTTAATTTTACAAGGAGATTCATTAAATCAATTTGATAAAGCTGTATCTGATTTGGAAAAATTAGCAGATTCTTGTGTATTTACAATTAGATGTGATGCAAGGATTCGAGTAGTTTATTATATTGATAAAGCATTTAAGGAAGGAGATTATTTTTCAGATCAAGATTCTGAAGAACGAGATAATCGAATTGCATTATTAGATAAAGATTTGATTAATAGTGATGAAATGGTTAGTGAATATTTATTACAGATGGATAGAAGTTATATTATAAGAGGATTATCTAAATTCATTAATGAAGTATTAATTTATGGAGCTGATCATTTAAATTATATTAATAATAATGGGGTTCGAAAAATGCAAGCTAATATTGTTGTATTACAACAAATGTTAAAATCATTAGAAACTGATCCTCAACAAGTTGATTTTAAAAGAGCAATTGAATTTTATAAATTATTTGGTACTTCACCTACATTATTTTTAGATCATATAAAAAGTGGTAAAATTAAATTACCATATTCTGAAGCTAAAATCATGTTAAAATTAATGCATCATGAAACTATTAGAAAATTAGAATTAACATCAACAAGACAAAGTGCAGCTAATCAACAAAAACAAACATTACAAACTCATTTACAAGATTTACATAATTTTTTTTATAGTCAATAGATAAAAACAAAAAAACATTTTAATAAAGTCTCGTTTTCTGATTATTAATTATTTCAGAATTTTTTTTGTATACTTGTTTGTAATCACTTTCTATAGAAAAAAGTGATGATGATATATATACTATTCCCAACCCGAAAAATAAAAAATAACAAAAAG
>JAJLUL010000260.1:0-17142 GCA_030564325.1 Blastobotrys capitulatus | reverse complement strand
ACATTCAATTCAAATCACTATAGATCAATTGTAATGATATAAAAAGATCTTCGAAGTATTATGTAGACAATATATATTAATCAATTCTTCGAACTTGGATGTATGCATGTATGTAGTTAACAACCCCTAAGTAGGCAATTGATTTACTAGCTTAACATTAGTTTTAGTTATAATATACAGTTGATAGATATCTACATGTGCAGCATGTGTGTATTATAACGTTCAAACTTAGATATACTACATGTATGTATACATGCTACTGGTTGACCTAGAAAGCTATGTATACTATAGCAGCTATATCTACAAGTTGCAAGTACATGTACATGTTTCCATATTAATTAATACTATATTAATTATAAATATATAACTTATATATATACAGTATATATATCACAAGTATAGATCTCGAGATTTTGCATTCACATACATGTATGTGTATTCATATATAGATCTATATATATATAGGGTATACTCGTACATGTTGCAAGTACTGTGCAACATGGTTTGGATATATTAATTGATTCTTCTAACTTTAACATGTCTATTATATATATACATGTATAGGATGTATCTAAATTTTTATTTCACATTATAATCGCGATATCATATAGATATATGATCGATTGAACATTGCAAGGTACGGTACCTTACAATTGATGTATACACAACTGTGTATACACATTTTACAATATCGTTGACTTTACATTTATATAACTTCTATATATACAGCTGTATACAATATATAGATGTATATAATATATAGATATATTATATACAATTGAGTTGTACATCTATTAGTCTGAAGCTTTACTATCAATGTATTTATAATAAGAGTGTATTCAAAACTAGTTAATATATTAATCAATTATTGGCAATCCATAATTATATCAGTTATGTCCATGCTAATTTATGATAGTAGCTATTTAATTTACAATTGTATTCATACACTAGATATCAATGTAAACAATGATTTCTTTTTTCAAAATAGATGATAATCTAAATAGTTTGTATAGAAAATGCGGCTCAATTGTCTGAATAGTTAGTTATATTCAATCAATATGGCTAAAAAAACTAGTTTCTTTTTATTTACTAATTGATCAATTATTTTCAATGAATTTGATCGCTGCCATGGTGATAGCTTCAAGCGCTATTAAAAAAGATCAAAATGAAAAATTAAAAAAAAAAGGATCAAACCTCCCAACTCTTCAATTTTGTTAATACAGCTTGAATGCCTCGCGCGGTACAAAAAAAAAAGATCAAAAGGATCAAAAGGATCAAAGTGTTTTTTTTAAAAAAAAATACTGTGATTAACACAGCTTAAAAAGATCACAAAAAAAGATCAAAGAATAAAATAAAAAAACACACTTTGATGAATTTTTTGACCAGACCCGCCATTTTATTATAAATATGAGCTGAAATTCCTCTATTTCTTCAATATTTTTTATATCATTCAGCAGCAAAAATTACAATTATCTACAATATTGTGAATATCCAATAGGATGGTAAGCTCATCGATCTCCAACGTCCAATCGAAGATAAACATATACTAACAGTGATATTAGGTTGTATTTTTTCATGATACTATGATACGCTTTTTCAATGCTTGTAATTACTGTAGAGGACCCTAGCAAGCTGCTATTTCGCAATTACTTGATGTAAATCCCATGATCTTTTCTGAATTGTGCTTTTGTATTTATTGCTTAATCATGTATTGATATATACCTTGTAATTAAATAGAATTCATAGCTAATCATCAATATACTAATTATTTTGTCAATTTTTTTTTTATTTCTATTTTTCTATCTCATTTTCGCGTTCCAAATCAAAAATATTGATATTTTTTAAGCCTTATAAGTAGCCTATATTATGTACAAATACTGTTATTAAACACGCTTGAGTTAAGCTTTGTAATTCCATTTTACCGTCACGGATTTCTAAAACAATGGTATTTTGGTTACTTAGCAACATTTTTTAAATCTGAATCAATTGTCTTTAAGATTCAAAAAATGTCTTAAAGAGCATGCATCGGATATTGAGGTTCGGATAGTGATGTCGGGTAGTAAACTCCCAACCCTCCGGTCAGAAAAAAAATCTGGTTTTTAAAGCGGTATTAGTGCGCGCGGTTAACACAGCTTAAATATTTGGCCTCCAAAATTTTAGTACAGCTTAAAGACTTCAATCCTTATAGGGCTTGAAAAAACCAGATTTTTTTAACAGTGTATATATCAACGTATATATACAATTCAAAGATATATATATTATGTATACATCATGGATGATATATACAGTATATATATACACCTGGTATACTATAGACTCTATATATGGAACAGAAAATTAAAATACATTATGTATATTAAGTATACATATATACAGTGTATATACATGCATGTGCACTATGGCCATTCTTGTCTACCAATTAATAATAAATATACATGATATCGATATATTATAATATTTCTGGATACATATATTCTGTATACCTGGTATATATATATATCAATATTCAAGTTAACTACTATACCATTAGTACAACTTGTACGTATAATATACATGTATATATCTTTATATATAGACACCGGAATTCTAATTGCAAGCATGCTTGAACTACCAGTAAATCTATTAATTGTTAACTAATCATACTGCATGATCTCGACGCATTAATATTTCCCAATTGATGACTACAGCTGGACAACTAGTATAACCAATGTTCTATTAATGATTTACTGGACCTATAGTTATCAAATTGGTCTATCTTACTGTGACATCCCTCAATTAGTTGCCAATGGTATGGTGATGACTATAGTATACAAAGAAATATGCACTAGAATATATTATATATATACAGTATACTGTATATTATAATGTAGTTTTAAGAACATGAAAATAACAGAGTTATACCCTCTGATCACATAGGTATATGATATGAGCATAAACCACGATTTTCAATGTTCATTTTGAACTGTCAATATTATGATATCAATCGTCATGATTTTTTTTAATATATTAGAGGAAGTATATGGCATGCTTTGTAACTATATATAGTAACTTTGTGTTAGTCCCGTATAAATAATACAATACACCAAGAAAGATTTTCTCCTTTTTTTTTTTTTTTTTTTTTTTTTTTTTTTTTTTTTTTTTTTTTTTTTTTTCTACACTTGAGCGATTCGATTCAAAAGTGAACAACACTTGTGTAAATTTTTTCGTTCCCGTCAAAAACAACCTTAGTCTAATTTAAATTTTTTTTTTTTTTTTTTTTTCATCCCCTAAAAACATTTCTTACTATCATTATTTCAACGTATTGGCTATTACTCACATCATAAATTATACTTTATATAAGACATATTAATATTTAAAGATGTGTAATCAAAGATATATATATGATCTAGATCTAGATCAGGTTCGTTCATCATTTAGAGTTAAAAACATCAGAGAACTCCTGGAATTAGAAGAAAATATCAAATTATATGATGCAGTTAAAAAAGGTTTAAATGGAGATGTGATTGATGATTTTTTCAATCAACAAAATAATGAATGGACAATTGAAAACTGCAAAGAAGTTATTTTCATGAATAAACATGATTTTGAAAATTTTGCAAAATCAGAACCAGGTGAATTTTTTGATTCACAAAATGTCATTATTTCAGATAGCACAAATAGTAACAAAACATCAAACTATGTAACAAGTGCAAGGAAACTTGCGCAACAATATTTCGGACATCTCAAAAATCCTGGTATTCAAAAAGCGATAAACTTTGAATATAAACCTAATATTTTTGAAAAAGAACGAACAAAACTAATGGAAAATAAGTATAAGTTATATGATTATTATGTTGACATTTTAAAAGAAGATGTTCATGCTATTAAAAATGTTATGGATATTGATAAAAAAACTAGATTATTAGAGAAACAAAATGAATTAGCAAAAGTTCAAGGCGATTGGATTACTGAGCAAAAAGCATTAAATGCTTTATTATATAAAAAGGAACGTGATTGCATTGTTGAAATTATATATCAAACTTTTAAAAACTGTGTTGGATTTATTTATTTACCAAAAATGATTGATGAAATTTTACCTTCGAAATATAAACTATATGGAACAATTCAGTTAAATAATGGACTTCAGAAGTTTATAAAAGAAATTAGTGATGGAAATAGCCAATATAATGAAGCTAAAGCAGATGAAGATGAAAGTGAATTTTCTTTTGATGTTGAAAAATAGACATTGGTTATAAAAAAAATTGAAAAACTAACAGCATTTAAAATCTTGCATTATCATAGCATATGGATATACATATACATGTATATATATTATTATGTATAGCTACAATTATTAATAAGTAATAGAATGAAATTAAATATCATAGACTAAACCATTGCTTATCTGTATTAGACCAAGTAAATATTATATTTAATTTGTTGGTCTAACTCATCCCCTCCCCCCCTGCAAATAAAATTTAGCTTATAATACTGCGTTAGATGATCAAAGAGACACTACTATTGTATTCTATGTATTGCCACTATAGCTTGTTACAGCACTATATAGAAAGTAATGTACTTGTACGTATACGTTAATTGTATATACACATATGTGCACATGTGTTTTTCTGGAAAAACACGCGTATAGCTAGTATATATGCATGTATACATATATATATTAGCTAGTATATATAGTATGTATACAGTTATTATTGTATATATTGTAATTTATAATATATATATATATCTATACGAAAAATTAATGACTGGTTCTCTTTTAAGTTATGTATCATGCCATGATGCTATAGTCGAGATTATTAATTATAATATGGCTAGCATATGAGATAATCTGGATGAAAAGACACCTAGGCTCAATTGTAGACAATCGATCAAGAATTCTTAAATTTTGAACTACATGCACATGTAATTAATGAAATTGTTTAAGGTATCTCAAAGTCTACCCTGACCATGAAAGTATCCTATATATATATAATATATATATGTATATCCGATTAATTATAGCTATCGATATCTACATATATAATATATTAGATAATACGTAGGTATACATACCGGTACCGTGGTACATTGATTTAAATTGTTTTAGAACTTTTGTTGTAGATCATCGCAATTGATGAGGCTTACCATGGTACAGTAATTCATGCATTTTCAAAGTGTGATTGATCAATTGCAAATTACTTAATCATGGTTGCAATAATATTAATATATATATATACACTGTATATATACTTGTAAAACTGTACAACTTGTACGTTCATACAAGTACTTGTATGGGGTGGCAAAAGGCAAAATTTAGATTTAAACCTTACTGTAATATTAAATATATCTGTAGTAGTAGATATGATACGTACCAGGTACTGCTAAAGTACTTTTTATTGAGCTTCCATACATGCCATGCCATGGCAAGCTTAGCTAACTAACTTGGTTTAAAAACTTTCAACTGAAAATGTCGGCCGGCCGCGTTGCATTAGTTTTTAATTAAGCTGTATTGATGGCGCCAACAAAAAGGTAAAAAAAAGCCATCAAGTGGAGTAAATTACATTATATATATAACCCCAATATTTTAAATTTTGTAATTAAAGAGCGGCTCCTCGGCTTCATCTGAAATAGATAATTTTTTTTTTTTTTTTTCTGTCAACAATTTTTTTTCTAAAACATATTATAAATAAATAAATTTATATTTCCACTTTATCTATTGTTACTCCCCTTTTGTTCAAACTAACTAAACTAAACAATAAATAATAATAACTTAGAATGGAAGACTATAAAAAAATTCCAATGTCAACCGAGCCAGATGTCATTTTGGCAAAAGTTGATAGATTAAGAAAAACTTTTCGACAACACAAAACTTTACCATTAGAATATCGATTAGAACAATTGAGAAATTTATATTATGGATGTAAAGAATACGAAGAAACTTTTAAACAAGCATTACAAAAAGATTTGCACAGATCACCTCATGAAACACAAAGTTTGGAATTAAATATTAGTTTACAAGAAATTGATAAATGCATTAATAATTTACATAAATGGGCTAAAGAAGAATCAACTGGTTGGGCCGGTTTAACTTTTGCTACTGCACAAACTAAAATTGCAAGTAGTCCTTTAGGTACAATTTTGATGATTTCACCATGGAATTATCCTTTTTATTTATCTATTGTTGCCATTGCATCAGCTATTGCCGCAGGTAATTGTGTTATGTGGAAACCAACTGAAGTCATTGAAAATACTTCACAAGCAACTACTGCAATGATTGAAAAATGGTTAGATCCTGATTTGGTTCAAGTTGTAAATGGTGGTATTCCAGAAACAACATTGTTATTAGAACAAAAGTGGGATAAAATCATGGTTACTGGTAGTGGTAAAGTTGGTAAAGTTGTTGCTGAAGCTGCTGCTAAATATATGACTCCAACTATCTTAGAATTAGGTGGTAAAAGTCCAGTTATCATTTCAAAAACCACAGATCTACAAGTTACTGCTCAAAGAGTTATGTGGGGGAAATTTTCAAATGCTGGACAGACTTGTGTTGCACCAGATTATATTTTAATTGAAAAAGGAATCGAAGATCAGTTTATTGAAGAATGTAAGAAAGTTTTGAAAAAGTTTTATCCAGATGGTGTTGATAAAGATCATAAAGATTTTGCCCATATGCCAAATGTTCGACATTTTGATAGATTATCTGATTTATTAGCAAGAACTAAAGGTGATGTAGTTATTGGAGGCGGTTCTGACCGTGATGCATGTTTTATTGAACCAACCATTGTTATTAATTGTCAAGCTGATGACTCATTGATGGAAGATGAATTATTTGGTCCATTATTACCAATCATTTCTGTTGATAATATTGTTGATGATTCTGTTAATTTCATTATTGATAATCATGACACTCCTTTGGCATTATACGTTTTTACAAAAGATAGAAAACAAGCTGATGAAATTTTTTCAAGAACCCGGTCTGGCGCTGCATGTTTGAATGAAGTTATGTTACATGTTGGCTGTGGTAAATTACCATTTGGCGGTGTTGGAACATCTGGTCACGGTGCTTATCATGGTAAACATGGATTTGATGCATTTTCACATAAACGAGCTATTTTAAGACAACCATTTTGGGCTGAAATTTTGATGAAGGTCAGATATCCTCCTTATACCAAATCTAAAACTAGCCAAATGGAATCAATGAGTACTCCTAGCCCATGGTATCCAAAAACTGGTCCAGTTCGTCGATCTATCTTTGTTAGATTTTTGGGCAATAAATTAGTATGGTTTGTTGGTATTTTAGCAGCTGTTGTTTTTAAATTTAAAAATAAACTTTAGTTAACAAGAACTATTTTAATAGTTACATATATATATAATAGGACTTTTTGTTTTATATATTTTCAATTTGTAGTTAATTTAGTATGATTACAGTATATGTAAATAGCAAGATGCATATATATCTGATGATAGTAATTAATTCAAAATGACTGACTCAGACTTGAGCCGCATAATGTTTTACAATATTATTTGATTACACTCCTGTACAACATATCATGATATCACAGTAGCTGCCATATATCTATAGAGTATTTGGATCATGTTAAGAGTGCTATAATAGGATAAAATTTATTTCTTTCCATGAGTACTATTACCGCAAGGATAATTCCTAATGTGTGATAGAAATATACATATATATTCATATTGATAGTCGCTCTAACAGTGATCACTACAAGTTTTTCTAATAAATTCATGATAACCCGATCGATGCTTATGCCTTTTTAGATTATTACCCAACAACGCGCTTACCCGCTTTTTTTTTTCCCATTTCTTTTTTTTTATTATAAATTTTTGATCAGCACCACAAATTGAATTAAACACGATTTATAAAGAACCAGATATCTGATATTTTAGACACATCAAAACTTTCAACTGCACAGGAAAATGGATGAAGAAACAGTTGATTTGTCTGTTGCGCCTATGGGCCCAACAGAGGTCACAGAACGATTGGATTCATTACATGAATTTGACAGAAAAATCATTGAATTATTAGAAAAAGCATCAGAATCAATTCAGGCATTACAAGAAGGTAAAGCTAGTTCAAAACTACCAGTACCAGGTATCAATATAGATTCTAAGGAAAAATTTAAAAGTACAAGCAAAGAATATTTTAAATTATTAGAAAGTATAGCAGTTGGGTTAAGAAATGAAGTTAGATTACTGCACAATCAATCAAGAGAAAAAGTTTTGCCATTGTCATTATCAGGTAAGGCATATTGGACTGGAGAACAAAAAGAACGAGAAGTCTGGTCAAATGTGGATACTTTATTACGAACAAAGTCTAATAAAGACGATGTTGATATGGAAGAACCAACTGTAGATAAGCAATTAAATGATGAAGATACTGAAATGTTTGATTCCGTTGATAGAGAAGAATTGAAAGATATAAGTGAAGTTTCAAGAAAAGAAAATGTTAATGAATCAGGTGATACTAAAGATACTGAAAAGAGTGAAGATGTTGCTGCCAGTAATAAAGATTTATCTGCTAATCAAGATTTGACGACTGAACAACGTACTAATACGAACAAATATACTACTACTACGGAATCATTTAAAACTACACAGGAGAACAATGATACTGAAATGAATACTTTAGAAAGTAGGCCATTTGAAGCTAATACTGATAACTCTTAATTTAAACACTTTCAAGTTGTATCTCTATCTTATTTATTTTATTTTTGGATATATATTATATACAGTATATATATATACATAATTATCCAATTTTGCATTTATTAATTAATTTAAATAAATTTATACCTGTTATTCAAACTAGACAATATATGTATTATTAGTGATTGCAGTTAGTTTTCTAGGCCATAGTATCAAACAAATTTCGATTCAAGGACCACAATTCTTTATGGATTTAATATTTAAAATTACCTCAGTATTACTAGTACGTAAACTCTACAAAACAAACTAGAATAGTATTAACGAATGGCAAACGAAATTTAGTATTTATTTTAATAAATAGGCTCTATATGATAGTTCACTTCCAAAATAATTCCTCATATTCTTCTAGATGTATTTCAACTATTTCGGGATAGTAGTAGACTATATTTCACATTATCGCAATTTGAATAGATATTTTTAGCTTATCAGAATTAAAACAACACGAACTATTCTTCTATAAACTGATCTAATTTTCTCAATATTGGATCCTTGTCCATTGATGTTCTGAATTCTTTTAATCTGCTTCCCAAAATATGAGCCGCACACTCTATACTGAGTAAAATATTCCAAAAGCAGAAGTTAGGGCTTTGCCAAACCCTAAAACGAATCTCACAAAATTTCTACCTTACTAAAGCTTAAAACAAAACTTGAGTGGGTTGAAAATTTTTATCTCGCGTGCCCCGCGAACTAAAGAAAAAAAAAAACGACTCTGTTCTTAAAAAAATTCTTTACTACTGCTTAATCAGTATTATCCCAGCTTAACCATATTAAATAGGCCTAAGCCTTCCGATCGGAAGTGATGAAATTTTTGAAAAATATTGAAAGAAAATCCTCAAGCTGAGTTAAGCTATTGCCTGAGCACTACGCACTACGCACACACACTCACTCTGCAGCTTGTACACACATACACACACTTCCTCCCACCTTCCACAATTGATCGAAATCTTTTCTCAAGACACTAGTGTCCAATTTTGAAATCGACAAACCACCACCAAATCAATTCAAAAATGAGTAACGAAGTTCTAGTTCTTCGAGGTACATTAGAAGGTCATAACGGTTGGGTTACCTCTTTGGCCACCTCTGCAAGCAATCCAGATATCTTATTATCTGCTTCTCGAGATAAATCTGTTATTATTTGGAATTTAACCCGAGATGAAGCTGCTTATGGTGTTCCAAAACGATCATTAAGAGGTCACTCTCACATTGTTCAAGATGTTGCAATTTCTCAAGATGGTGCTTTTGCTATTTCAGCTTCTTGGGATAAGACTTTACGATTATGGGACTTGAACCAAGGTACCACTTTGCAACGATTTGTTGGTCACAATGATGATGTTTTGTCCGTTTCTTTCTCTCCAGATAATCGACAAATTGTTTCTGCTGGTCGAGATAAGACCATCAAAGTTTGGAATACTATTGGTGAATGTAAATTCACTTATGAACAAAACAAAGGTCACTCTGATTGGATCTCAACTGTTCGATTCTCTCCAGATGCTGAAAAATCTTATACTGTTATCTCAGCTGGTTGGGATAAATTAGTCAAGGTATGTTTATTACTTTTATTATTATCATTTTTCAATTATTTAAAGAATGATGTTTTTTATATATATTTGCTACTTCAGACGGTTTCGCCGCCGAATGAGACATATTTAACTACTACAAAACTCTGACTTTTGAATTGAGAAATGAAAAAGAATCAATTTTTACTAACTATAATTTTAGGTCTGGGAAATTCAAAACCCAAGATTGAAGGCTGATTTAGTTGGTCACACTGGTTATGTTTCATCAATCACTATTTCCCCAGATGGTTCATTATGTGCATCTGGTGGTAAAGATGGTAACATCATCTTGTGGGATTTAAATTCATCTGCTCACTTATACTCTTTACCAAGTGGTGATGAAATTCACGCTTTAACCTTCTCTCCAAATAGATACTGGTTATGTGCTGCTACTGCTACTTCTATCAAAGTCTACGATTTAGAAAAACGAGACTTGATTGATGAATTAAAACCAGAATTTGTTGGTGGTAAACAACCAGAAGTCATTTCATTGGCTTGGTCTGCTGATGGTCAAAACTTATTTGCTGGTTACACTGATAACTTAATCCGTGTCTGGCAAGTTATGCAATCCAACTAATTTATGTAATGCTTTTTTTGTGTAATTATTTGTTTTAACAAGAAAAAAATGATAAAAAAAACTAATGTTTATTTAATGAGTATAACTTAATTTTTTTTATATGATTGCAGTAGGTTCCCTAGTTTTCCGAGACTAATTGATTCTCTTGATTGAATATCCTTCACCTAGGTTAATGCTAAGTTTTCTTTAAATATGGTTGTATATTTAATTAGTCTAGCAAATATATGATATTTAAATTTTAGTTAACAAATTAGTATCATACAGTATCCGGATATATATGCATACATACAGCATATACGTGTATATACATGCATGCATCTGGATGGATCAGATATATAAATTGTTAACTGAGTATAATATATATTAAATTATAATTGTCTATACCATGGTATAATTTTAAGTTTAAATTAATTGTACAGTGTACCAGGTAATGAGCATGCATTGATACACCCACCTGATAGCTATAGATGATTCATGATTTTCAGACTTTATACCATGATAAGCGTCAGGCTTCGCTTCGCTTATTTATCCTCCAGCTATTTTGCTTGACTTTAGTAATTAATTAAATTCACCAATCTGGTAGTCTATTAAGTTAAATAGATCTGGGGCGAACTTATATTGTAGGATCTCGTGTGTCTGCTACTTTCCGTGACGGTATATAGCATAATTTTACCGTAACGGTATGTCTAATAGATATACAATGATTATAAATTACTTTGACCACTAAACTGTACCACTATAATACTATTAAGTTGTGATTGATTTTCAACTTTGTGTAGCAGGTACTGTATTGACAAAAAAAAATATTAGCATGATTGTATTTAATTGTTGATTGTGAACCGTAAACTATGACCGACCGGTATATTAGATCTCAACTCAGGCTATCTAGCTAGCTACATATCGCGATATAGAGCAAAAAAAAATCAAGCCGCACCAAATATTAAAATTTTTAGTTGTGTTAATCATATTATAATTAATTGCTTAGTATTAATATGGTTGTTACAAACTATCATTGGTTAATACGCATAAAATGATACAGGATATAGAAAGGGGACAGGAAAATTGTAATTGGTTCATAGACTCTATATTATGTTATTATTATAGAGAGTGATATCTTCCTAGCAAAAAGTACAAGTTCTCTAGAGCTAGTATACAGTATACAGCAACTAGTATAGATATATACAGTATATTTCAACCTACAGCTTGTATATATCTTTAAAAAATATAATATATATTGTAAATTTTACATATAATTGATTGGATTGTGATATGTTATTCGTGAGATTTTTTAAGGGGTTTAGTTGAATTAGTTGTCTTATAATTAATTAATCTATTAAAATGTATACTAGCTATTTACAGGGATACTAACGATATTAATTTCTACTTAGTACTATACACTAATTATGTATACGATACGCTGTTCTCGGGAAACTACAAATTATTGTATAAGAACGTAGAAGGTACCACGTAATGTGAATTAGACTTTAAATTTACGGTATATATATACGTAGCTGTGCTACCAGTATATATATTCTATATACTGTATACAATATATATAAACATTTTAGCGCTCCGAATATATACATGTATATATATATCTATCTATAGAGACTTTTTATAATCTATAGAGATTATATACAGCTGGTATATAACGAAATAGTGAAGTTAATTTGATCATGGTCTGTATTAACCTTGCAGTAGATATAGATTATAAATTTATTGATAAATATACATATATACGTATTCAGCTATATTATACTAATTTTAAATCATAAAATGTACTAAGAAGCTCGCATATGCGATCACTTGTTAACTTTGCACTGAGAAGCCTATATTCTATATTCTATATTCTATATATATTGGTATAAACATAAGATCTATATATTTAATATATGTATACGTTATAATATATAGCAGAGCCCAAAGTTTTGCTCAATTTCTTGTCAGCACTAGTATACATACAGTATATATGGCGGCCACTGGTAAATTTAAATCAAACTGTATAATGTACTTATACATATATATACTATAGCTAGCTAGCTCGGTCAGATAACATATATAGTATATACACAGTATCTACATTTTGTTTAAGTGCAGTATACAAGCAATTGTTAACATATACACCATATATGTATGTACAGTATGTTTGAAGCTACCATATCAGTATAGTCGAGCTGAGAATTTATGATTTTTAACTATAAATTTGGTGCTGGAACTGACACTTAGCGACCTAATGTGTTTCATAGATAATATTTTATTTGTACAAGTACTGTGTATGTAATATAACTCTTAATTAGACTATCTATGATTAATCCTGGGCCTAAAGCTATATATAGATATTATAATATAATATATCTTTGAAAATATCCCTCAAGTATAAATATACTATATATTATTGAAGTATATCATTTATTAATCAATAATAATACATGTAAATGCATGCCTCCGTGCCTTCTATATGTTTAATTGTTTAATTTAAATGTACTTAGCATCGCTAAAACATGGAAAAGTTCATGTTTTATACAATTAAGAGTTATATCTACTCTAACTTGCTTAATATATGTGAATAAACTTAATTATTATTGTCCCATAATATTAACTCTATATATCGAAATTTGGAATATTGTATACTGTTGGCATATTTGATATATGTGACAAATATTATAGTTTAAGGAACAATTATGAAGGTATTAGATGATACTAGAAGGTAATGGTAGCTTCTAGTATAGTATGGAAGGTTTATAATCATTGTGTCTCACATTGATTATATAGATTAGTAATGTTATGTGAAGGTGGCGACTATCAAGTATATAAATAGGAGCTAATCCTCAAGTATTTTATGCAAGTGAAGGCAATTAAGGCAGATTAAAGGCATAATTGGATGCCATTAGAGGTACTCAAGGCAGTAGTTGCCAGTACCATTGTTACTGTCTGTCTTCAATATATTATTTTCTAATGTATAGTACTATATCTTGTCATATACTGTATGAGTTATCATAAGTTGCATATATATATATATATGTAGATCTTATTATAAACTATAGGTAACAAATATAAGTTTCAGATATATTGCTACATATACGTTTGCAGTCATGAATTTTAAATACATACATGTACAGTACTACCTATACCCTTAATCACACATAATACCTTGTATAGTCGCACGCTTCTACTGTCATATATATCAATTGAAGCACTAGCTATTGAGTATTGATGTCTGAATTGGTTAACCATCAAAATTTAGGGGTTCAATTTAGCTACATTCAATATATATATAAGGTATACAAACAGTGTATGTATATAGCTAGAAATTAGAGTACTATATTTCTATAGCTACTAGGGCTTGAAGAGGTTTATAGCTCAAGCTTGTAAAGTTTTTTGAATATTTATAATTGCAGGATGAATTTACATGTATACTAAAATTCCTTCAGTTTGTTAGAATTGGATATGCTAACTTCTATAAATAGTTGTACTCTCTCTTTAGAGCTCTTTTGATGTGTATAACAGCAGTCGATCTTTGGATAGATTAATTAATAGCTACAGAAACTTCAAGATTTAGAAAGTATGCATTGACCAATTAGTTATAAAATAATTAATTCATGAATTATATATCAGAATAAAAAACAAATCCATTCATGCTATATATATATATATATATATATATAAACCGGAGGCCAATAAAGACTCTAATTTGAGCTGAAACATGAAATTGCTTTTTTCCATGCTCTAAAAACTTCGATGATCTATACTTCTTAGCCTTAAGAGAGGGTTACACTTAAGCCCTGATCTAACATCGTAGTACTCTAGATCTACCTTCAAACTTAAAGAGAAAAAAATCTGATGGATCCATGTGCTAATTATTCTACTTAAGAGTCAGTTATTACTTTCCCGAACTCCAAGGAGGGCATATATTGACAGTAAAATAATATACAACAGGTACAGGAATAAATAGACAAAGTATTGTTTACCTATGGATTGTTATGCATGGGACATGTATATCTATAGCTATATAATTAATATTTCAGTATACATTACCAACAGTTATTATATACAGTATATGCTTCCCATTTCAAGGTGGAGTTGGCTTATTCTAGTTTGAATACCGCCTACTTGATTAACAATCGATTAAGCCCAGCGGCATTAGTTTGTGCTCCATGGTTGTCTTTAATGTTAAAGGTTCATTAGCTTGCTGTTGATTCATTTTTACTTTTACCTTGAATCAAAAATATATTGACTTTTTTTCTTTAAAATTCGGGATGGTTTCTTCAAAAGAATTTAAAGAAATTAAAAGAATTCTTGATAAATTGAATTGTCTCAACTCATAATAATAAACTTGACCATACTTGTCCCTTAATAAAGAGTTAAACTAATCTAGATCAAGAATTAAGTTTATCAATCCAATCTCTTCTCCTAGTAAAACATTTTTATCACTAGCTTTTGAATCCTTTAATCCAGAAGTTACACCCTATAAATTTAGTTAACAAATAAACCTGTATGCATTCAACATTGGTTTTGGACATACTAGTGTTATATATGTTCTATTAACAGGCTGCTTTGGATAGTGTGCACACAAATATTAGTGGTGGAGAATCAATCAATCTTACATATGTAAATCATATGGTCATAACACCTATAGATATATGGCTATTAATTAAACATACCTACACCTTAATACAATATTTGAGTATCAGTTCTTATGGGGAAATCCTAGCTTATATCTTTGTTATTAGTTATACGTTCAATAGGCGCTATATCATTGTTCTATCATGTCTATGAAATTCTACTGCATAAAAGAATTAGTTCATACTATATACATACAGTATATCATTTACTAGCTGGTTTTAACCTCTATTAACTACTTAAGTTAAATTTTTCGGGCGATTCTATACAATTTTATGTATATTTAATCACCTATATACAATCGTACTATCGTACTAGCTAAACCCACAAGTTGTAAGTGTCATGGGATTATACTATTTAGACTGACTGTGATCCCGAAAAAAGTCCATTTATACTTATGTCCGCAAATATCATAGTACTTGCAATATTAACTAATTATATACACCTGCCTAACTCATACACTGTACTGAGAGGACTCAGTACTGGGTGTCATTCGCCAGAGCGGATAGTGGTAGTATTGTAAAGTATATAAAATATAATTAAACCAGAAGTAGATCTATAAAGGGTATACATATAGACATAATTACAAACAAACATATCAATGGACATATACAGTATAGATACAGTAGATAAATATTCGAAGTTAACAATTGATATATAATCAATTAGCTGGTAATTAATCTGTAGAACCTTTAGATCAATTGTAAAAGTATACTCAACAGTACTACGTAATGTGTGAGCTATAGCTCCTAATACTCCATGGCACCACTGCATATACATGTGCACAATACAATTGGATCAATTTAGTAAATTAAATACGTTATATTTAAAAGAGAGTCACCAAGCCAATTGAGTTAATTCAAATTATTCTATTAATCAATTGAACAATCGAACAATCGACGTCGGTTATAGTTAATAGGAAGGGTTACATAATTACTATGAATTAATATTTAATTTAATTTATATTGCCATGCATGCACGCCGAATCAATTCACTCCTAGTACGCTATAGATATCTGATATAATTCTATAGTTAAGTCATTCCAATATAGGAGCTTAGCTTTAACTAAACTATATATTAATTAGTATTTCGCACACAGGGATATATAGTTTTAAACCAATTATTGTAATTTTATATCATATGAGTAAACAAAAAAATAAGACATTACGACACAAACGTCACGAAAAAACTAGAGAGCCTGACGGGGGACTCGAACCCCCAACCTTAAGGTTAAAAGCCCTACGCGCTAACCAATTGCGCCAGCCAGGCAATTTTTTTTTTTCCAGTCAATTACAATATATTAGTTACGAATAACTACTTAAAAAGGGAAGTTATCATTTTATAATATTCTATTATTTTTCCATTATATAAATTTGTAAGAATTTAATATATTTACGCCCATTTTGGCAAATTCTAAAAAAAAAAAAAAAAAAAAAAAGGGAAAATCGGTGGTTTAGGGGAAAATCGGTGGTTTTAACTTTAACTTTGATGTATGGTGTCGAGTTTTGTAACGCGTCGATAAGAATTTGAGTTGTAATTTTTTCTAGTTCGTCGATTTTTTGTGTATTATTTGGTGCTGTGTACCGGTGGGCCGAGCATAGGATTTCAAGCTGTTGTAAAAAAAGCTCTGAATCCATCTTTTTTATATTGAATCGCGGCTCAGTATCTTTAACTAGTTTTTGT
>JAJLUL010000259.1:0-17345 GCA_030564325.1 Blastobotrys capitulatus | reverse complement strand
CCATTGCAATAATAAAAAAAGTACAATATTCCGAATACATATTTTACAGTATGAACTTCTAATTGTACCGTACCACAAACAACTTTGGTTAACTATTATTGGTCTTCATGTTCACTAAAACTAACAAAAAATTCCAATTGGTAGATTAAACTAGCTTTCTATAAACCTATAGCCACACTATTAATTCGATGACAATTTTCCAGTCACTAGATATATCCAGATAGCAAGTTCAATTGGAACATCTATGCTAGATTCTTCAGATTCTTGAGAATCACAACACCCAAAATTTTTCTTTACAATCAGATATATTTATGTTGGTGCATCAGATACATACGCTTAAACGCGAAATACTGGTTGGGCCTAAGTGTGGCAGTAGCTTCCAATCCCGACTAAGACAATGTTTAGCTAGTCAAGTCTATAGTGGTAAGGGGACAAAATTTTTTTTCTCCACACACAGCACAGCACAGCACAACACACAACACCACACAACATCAAAAAGCACCAACCAATAACCAATAACGTTCATCTACGTTGAACAGACATTAAATCAAAAAATTTAGAATCTTTTTTTCGTTTGATATGGCTGAATATCCTAAAGGTTTCAATAAACTACCACGTGAACTAAAAATCATAATATGGGATGAAGTTTATCAAATATACAAATCCTATTTGATAGGACTATTTCATATTTCATTAGTCAATAAAGAATGGTTTGAATATTTTGGTAAATATGTTTATGAAAATTCTTCAATAGTTCTACATGTATTGATTACAATAATAAAGTTACTTAAAGAAAACCAATGCAAACTAAATGTTAATTTAATTGGAGATATTAATAATTATTATACATGTAATGCATTGTTACAGAATTTCAATCCAGTTGACTTTATTAACATTGAATATAGTTATATTTTTGATTTAGGAATAAAATTCAATGTAAAAGAGTTAAGAATTTCATTTGATTCTCAAGTTGATGAACTTAAATATATAAATTATGTTGAATCATTAATTATTGATAACAAAATATCTCGAAAAGTATCAAATTTTAATACTACAGAACTTGATAAAGGTTTTATTAATTCAATTAAATTTATTATTGAAAAAAATAAACAATTAGGAGTTTGTGAAACTTTTGTAAAATCATGTTCTATTGATTTAGAAATGTTAAATAAATTTTATGAATATAAAATTATTAAAGATTTAAATATTGATTATTTAATTTTAGAAGGTCCAACATTATATAAAAGTTTTGAACCATTAAAAAATCTAAATTTAAAAATGTTGAAATTACATTTAATAGATTTTAATGATATGGATGAATCAATTTATTGTAAATGGTTTGAAAATTTAGAAAAATTGGAATTAGCATGGTGTGATATTAATCCACCATTTTTAAAAAAATTAAAATCATTAAAATCTATTTATTTAGAAGTTTCTTTTGCTATTGGATTTAAAATTTTAAATTCAATTGAATCAACAACTTTATCAACATGTATTGTTAATTTAACAAGTACAGCTAGTTCTTTTAAAACTCCAATTGATAATTTAAATATAGACGGAAACAAGGATGTTGTTATAAAAGAATTTGGTTTAAGAAATCCAAATATAACAAACTTAAAACTTGTAAGTGAACATTGTACAGACAATTATGAGTTACAAGTTGATAATATTGATTATTTTTTACCATTTAAAAATTTAATATATATCAATTTAACACCAAAAAAATTAGATATAACAGATTATTTAATATCTTTGAGTGATAATTGTCCATTTATTGAAAAAATTTATATTCATCAACCAAATAATACTAATGTACGACGATTTTCTTTTACTATTAATTATAATAGAATTCAACAATACCTTACTAAAACATCTAAATTTGAATTATTCAATGCATCATTAGATTTTATTACATTAAGATTATGGGTTAATATTATATCTAGTAATAATGATAATAGTTTATGCGATCATATAAATATGAAAGATTTTAAAACATTTGGTATCAAAAAATTGGAATCAGCTAGAGGATTTTATTGTTCAAATTGTACTGTGAATTATTTAAAATATTGGAATACAACTGGACAAATAAATTAATGGACATTTTTAATGGATTATTAAATTCATAAGCTGATGAATTATCTATAGGCGTATTTTTTTGGGAAATGTGGCTTGTCAGTTTAGATAATTTAGATTAATTAACTAGGGCTATATACTTCATCGGGATAACACTGAAGTTTTTAGATAGATCATGAATGAAAACAACAACTCATGTCTAAGCTCATATTATATTTATATATATATTGAAAGAAAAAATTCTTATTTTCTTCCTTTTTTCACTCAATCAACTATTTTAATATTAATTGTAATTCCAAAAATCGTGTAGATCCTAAGTTATACTGGTTTTTATATATTCTATATAAAAGTTGAAAATAAACGAAAAGGTTTAATAATATTATGAAATTACAGATACTTAGTAGTATGGTCCAATTTTAGTTGATATAGTACTAGTTTTTGTTTAAGATACACAAGGGTTTAATTAAGAGTACAAAATAAAATTTCAATTTTGTGAAATATCATAATATTGACTATAAAACTTTAACTAGTTCTTCCCCTATTACTAAGTACCCAAAATATTCAATGATAATAACTACCTACAAGACTATAAAATCTAATACTTAAAATATTTAACATGATAACTTGATTGTAATGCAGAAATAAATCCATATCTAGTTAAATTAAAATTTTTTACATTAAAATCCAAATCATCTTTCAATAAACAAAAACAATATTTATCAAAAAAAACATCAGTTCTTTCATAAATAGTATCAAAAAACATATCAATAGACATTGGAGGTTTTAAACCAAAACTTTGCCATAAAAATAATGGGAAAAATCCATTAATTGTTGTTAAATATTTAGAACGATTTTTATCATTTAAAATAACTTCTTTATAAGCAACCATATTATTTTTTAATCTTTCAACCATATAATCTTGTAAATTAATTGGTAAATCTAAGGTATGACCATAATTTCCTAAATAATCATCTTCATTACCAAAATTAAATTGTAATAATGAACAATATCTTAATTTATCTTTTAAATTTTTTTTTGGTAATAAAATTGTATCAACAATTCTATCAGAAGATTTTTGTGCATTAATACCAAGACCTCTTAAAACAAAAATAACAATATTAGTTAATAAAATTTCAGATAATTCTGGAATTGGTGGTACAGTAACTAATTTTTTTCCATTTGATCCAAAAAATTTATTAAATCTTGGTGTATTAATTTTTGATGAAATTAATAAAATTATTTCTTGTAAAAAATCATTCGAAGTTAAATTATTATTATGTTTTTTTTTTAAAATATCATATTCACCAGAATCTTTTAAATAATCAATAATAATTTTACCAAAAGTAAATACATCAAGTGGTTTTAAAGCATCAACAACAATTGCATTAGAACAAGAAGTTAATTCAGTTCTCATTGGTAATGTTAATTTAATTGGTTTATCATTATTATTAATTGGTTGTAAAACTGATAAATTTTCATTACCAGCTTCTAAAAAAATTGGAACTAAAGAATCAAAATATTTAATTAATGTTTCTAATCCACCAAAAAGTTCTAAAGTAAGTAAAGTATCTGTATCATCATATGCACCACCTTTAATAAAAGGATTCATTTCTGAATCAAATCTATGAGTTAATCGAATTGCTTGATAATATCTTGCTAAATTAATAAATGTAATATTATCTTTAATTTGATATGTTTCCATAATTCTTTTACAACCACCAGTTTGAAATAAATTTATTTGTAATAATAATTCTTTATACCATTCATAAACTTTTTCTTTTGGTGGATAAAAATATCCTAAATCTTTACCTAATTTAAGATATAAATTATTTAATAATATTGATGTATATTTATTATTTGTTGTTAATTCATGTAATTTACTACATGTTAATCTAATATTTTGTAAATCAACTGAACCTTTTTCCTCATAATCTTGACATAAAATATCTAAAATTGAATAAATTAGTTCATTTGGTAAATCAGTTAGTTTCATTGTTTATTGTGGATGGTTGATTTGTTTAATTTACACGTCCTCTATGTGTTAAAAAGGGGGATACTACCAGGTAGGTTAATGGTGAAAAAATAGTCTCTTATCTGCACACAATTTTTTTTTTTTTTTCATTCATCATCCACCAAATCCTGAACAGAACAAAACGGATGCAGGTTACACTCAAAACAAAAGAAAACTAGTTACCATGGCAACATTGTAACATTCACTCGTGTGTTGTGTACCGGTAATACACCTCTATTCCCTTAATAGAAGCATCAATGGAGTGATGGTAACTTAACGTCTATCAGGTAGGATTGCAACCAGTCACCAGCTGGGTAGGACTGCAAATAGTCCAAGGATACAGCAACTGTAGGTTCAATGGTGTAAACAGCAATGTTGTAAATATTGAACTTTGTATACAAAGAGTATACTATAGCTAATAAATAGACTCAATTTTACGTGTACAAACGGTACTTGTACAAGTATCTATACCTTGGATATGATATATCGTAAGCATACATATTCATATGTATGTACCTGGTAGAGCCTACAGATGCTCACTATTGTGTCTGAGCTCTATAGTGTACCCAATTCCAGAGCCGTTTCCTTCTTTACAGTTTGTTTGTTTTTTACAATATACATACAATTTGTACAGTGTATATATCTGTAGTCAATATTGACAATCTCAAATTTCAACTTAATCCTTGCTTAATTAAGTCTAGCATTGAGCACTATAGGTATATGAACTAATTTTGTTGGATCCATGATGATAATAATAAAGTTTGAAACTAACAACTTGACCAGTCCTAGTCCTATGTATAGTATCCTTAAGCTTAGCCCCTACACTTATAATGATGACTAGCTGTAGAATAATGCAATAAGATTATTCTTTTAGTCTTTAAGTTTATAACACTATTGTATTACTCGAGATCTATAGCTAGACTATATATACAATAGTATGTTGTATACAGCAGGCATCGATATCGATCGTAGACTATAACGCGAGAGCCGCATTGTCTAACAGCCGTGTGCCATGAACAATAGCTTCAAGCAGGTTTAAGGAACCCATTCAGCAGCCGGTCATTTGGTACACGCGTAGAAGTACTCGGACAGGTTATAGTTATAATTATACCCAGATACTAGTAGTAACTTAAGCAGTGATTACTGGTTGCTTTGTACAATCGTACTTGTACATTACATCGGCCGGTCGGTCGGTCGGACGTCCCATCCCAAAATATTTAACGTGTTGCAATTTAGTTGTTCTAACATTTTTTTTTACAGTGGACTTTAATTTATATCCTTTATTTATTCCTTTCTTGACATCAACAAATTCTTACTTCAACAAGATCAATTAAACAAGCCACTTATTTATTATTATAGCTCAAACCAAATAAAATAAATAAAATGACTAGAGTACAAAAAAGAAAACGAGATAATTCTTCAACAAATACACCAAGAAAATCAATCAATTCAAAGTCATCATCAACTAAAAAAAACCATCATACCAGAACAACAGAATCTGAAAATATTCTTCTTAATAAAGAAATACCAGAGCGGCAATTACTACAAGGTAAAAAAAACCCATCAAATCAGAATAATCAAGGCATAATGACAAATCTAAATAAACAGCAACAACAAGAAACTCAATCAATAGGTTCTGAAAAAATTCAAAAAAAGGTATCATCGTTATCTGAAATGGTAAAACAAAATACAAACAACACTAAGACTAATTTTAAAAGTATTGTAGAAAAACTTGATTATATCAATAAATCAGTTGATGAGAATCGATTATTGATGAACCTACTTAAGAAAGAACTTATTGAAGGATTTTCTAAAGTAGAGTACCAATTAGCTTCATTGAACAGTATGGCTAATTCGATAATTCAATATCAAAGAATAGATCCTGTCACTACAAGGGAATTAGGACAACGGTTAGATATTATGAGACAAACACAGTATGATAGTATCCAACAAGATAAACAGCTCATGGAGCAAAGGTTGAATTCACTTTCGAGACGTCAGCGGCCCTTGTCATCAACTACAACAACTTCACCATCATCAACTACAACAACCTCGTCATCAAAAAAAACAACCTCATTATTAACAACCTCATCCTCCACCACCTCCTCATCATCATCAACTACTAATCCCAATAATGAACCAAAATTCATCATGAATAGAGATATTAAAGGTGATATCAAAGCAGCATATCAAGAATGGTTTGAAAAAAGTGATAATAATGGACCATCTGTAAAAGAATCTGATCGATTATTTGGTTGTAAATGGAGAAAAGATACTGCAAATGCTCAATGGTATAAAAGAAGAAAAAATTTAATTTTATTAATTAATGATACATTAAATAAAGGTATTTCAAAAGATTATTTTTTTAATAAAGCTCAACAATTAATTAATGAGAATTATAATGGTAATTTTAATGGTATGATTAGAACTAATGAACTGAAAATAATAACAAAAAAACATTTTGATAAAATTGTTGATGATTATAAAGGATTAAGTGGTAATTAGCTGAAATTTTTCTAGTTTATCATGATAAATATAACGTTTTTTTATGCTGTTGTTAAAGGTGGTGCGGGGATATTAGATTTTTCAGACATACTAGTCTTATTTCTAACTCTGGTTTCTTTTTTAGCAACAATTGTGTTACTAAATCAAGGTAAAATCACTATATTACTATAAATCAATAAAATAAATCACTAACTAGCTACCAATCAATTAATTCTAGCCAAAATCCACACCAAAAACCTATCAAATTTAATAAATAAAATCTTTAACATGTTCAGCTTCATCTAAAGCACAATGAAAACCATATTTAGTTATATCAAAATTATGTAATTGATATTTCAAATCATTACCATTTAATAAAGAAAAACAATATTTTTCAAAAAATACATCAATTCTATCATCAAAAGTATCAAAAAACATTTCAATACTCATTGGAGGTTTAATTGCAAAACTTTGCCATAAAAACCATGGGAAAAATCCATCAATTGTTTTTAAAAATTTTAAATCATTTTTATCTTTTAAAACAGTTTCTTTATATTCTATAATAGATTGATTTGTTCTATCAATCATAAATTTTTCCAAATTATCTGGTTCTTTTGATGTTAAATTAAATTCTGTTAAATATTCATTTTCATTTAAAATTTGAAAATTAAATAATACATAATATCTAAATTTTTCTTTTAAATTTTTTTTTGGTAATGTAATACAATGAGGTAAATAAGCAGATGATTTTTGAACATTAATACCTAAACCTCTGAAAACATAAATAAATAAATTAATTAAAATATGTTCAGATAATTTTGATGTTGAATCTATTTTTATTAATTTAATCCTTGTTTTACAACTAGTAAACTTATTAGTAATTGGATGATCAATTTTTGCTGAAATGAATATAATTAATTCATTTAAAAATTCATTTGAAGTTATATTTTTCTTATGTTTTATTAATAAAAAATTAAATTCACCATTTTTATACAATTCATCAATTATCATTTCACCAAATTTAAATACATCTGATGATTTTAAACCTTCAGTAACAACAAAATCTGTACAATTACATAATTCAGTTCTTAATGATAATGGTAAATCTAATCTTTCCATAGAATCTTGTTGTAAAACTGATAAATCTTCATTAATACCAGTTTTTAAAAAAATTGGTACTAAAGAATCAAAAAATTTAATCATAACATCAATACAACCAAATACATTCCAAGTGAAAAAAGTATCAATATCACCAGGTGTACAAGAATTTTTAATATATAAATATTTATCAGAACTTAATCTATGAACTAATCGAATTGCTGGATAATATTTTGATAAAGCAATTGTACCCATATAATCAAGTTGATAATATTTCATTATATTTGTCATACCACCATATTGAAAAATTCCAACTTGAATTAAAAATTCTTTATACCAATTATAAATATTTTTTTTTGGTGGATAAAAAAATCCTAAATCTTTACCTAAAATTGTATAAATATTATTTAATAAAATTGATGTATATTTATCATTAGTTGATAATTTATAAAATTTATAACATGTTAATCGAAAATTTCTTAAATCAATTGGATCTTTTTTTTCATAATCTTGACATAAGTGGTCTATAATGCAGTATAATAGTTCATTTGGTAATTCAATTAGTTGCATCTTTTTTTTTTTTTTGATATGATGGTAAACAGACGATGGATGGATAAGTGTATGTGATGAAAGAAGAATTTTAAAATCGTTTAAATATTTATATTTTTTTTTTTCTACCCGTTAGAAAAATTTTGTTGTGGATAGAATTAGACGCGCATCGGGATGATCACCCGACTGACCGGTCCCAACCAATCAACCGACATCGTATCTTTCGTGTACAATTATCGATCGATACATACCACCACTCAGTGGTAGATAGAGCTCTATGTAGTAGTATATACTGAATATAAGATGATAATATAAGCCCAACTCATGATATACAAACATCCATAAATTATCGTAACACAGTGATATATTTTTACTAACGATATATCTTAAAGGTAGAAAGCCACAGTTGACGTTCATTTTCTGTTTGCTTTTTGGAATGATCACACTAAATCTGGAGTTCAGGGGATCCAAGTACATATATTGTAAAAGTACAACGTTCTCATGGTACTGCAACTTTTACGTTATCCATGGATAAAACAGGTAAATTTAATAATTTAATTATTCTCGAGGCCTGGTCTATAGATATATATCTATAGATGAGGAATTACCCCACAATATGCATGCACTCGAGCGCTACTGTGTCAATTTTACAGCTGCTGTGTAATGACATACCAAGGTATACATATAAGTATACTATAATCCAGTAAATTATAGGATTATACAGAACTTTAAAGTTCAATATAATTCACAAGTTAAATCAATTGCGTATAGAATCTACCTGGCAACCACACAGAAGCTATCTAGTCTACAACATTCAGGTAACTACTATAACTAAAAAGATCAAAACAAATCTTGAAGCAAACATCCCAAACCACTCTCGAGTATAAACAAATCAATTTAAAACTAACTAACACCTAATAAGTAAAATATTCCATATGATAAGAATCTTTCAAAGTTCTAATAAAACCATGTCTTGCTAATTCAAAATAATCTTTATTAATACCCAAATTTTCATTTTGTACCATTGAAAAACAATATTTATTAAAAAAAATATCACTTCTAACAAATAAAGTATCAAAAAATATATCAATATTCATTGGAGGTTTAATACCAAAACTTTGCCATAAAAATAATGGGGAAAAACCAGTAATTGTTGTTAAAAATTTAATATTATTAAAATCTTTTTTAAAAATATCTTGATAATTTTCAACATTATATTGTAATCTTTCATACATATATTGTTGTAAATTAATTGGTAATTTTAATTCATTACCATATTTAATTAAATAATCATCTTCATTACCAATTTCTAAATCATATAATACATAAAATCTTAATTTATCTTTTAAATTTTTTCTTGGTAATAATATAGAATCAAACCATTCTATCAGGAGCTTTTTGTGCATTAATACCAAGACCTCTTAAAACATAAATAATTGTATATGTTGATACAATTTCTGAAATTTCTTTAGTTGGTGGTGTTTTAACTAATGAATTTTTTTTATTTGAATTATTAAGTTTTGGATTATCAATTTTTGATATAATTTTTTTAATTAATTCTTTTGTAAAGTTGTCTGAAGTTAGATTGTTGTTGTATTTTTTTTTTAACGTTTTCAAATTCACCAGATTCATTAAAATAATCAATTAAAATATCACCAAATTTAAAAACATCTCCTGCTTTTAAAGTATCAGTAACAACTCCATTATTTGACCAAAAAGTTAATTCAGCTCTCATTGATAATGGTAAATCAAGTGGGGTAGTATTAATAGGTTGTAAATCTGATAAATTTTCATTACCAGATTTTAAAAAAATTGGTACTAAAGAATCAAAAAATTTGGTCATTGTTTCTGTACCAGAATAAATTTGCATAGTTAAAAGAATATCTTTATCATTATATTGACATCCTTTAACATAAGGATTCATATTTGAATCAAATCTATGAGTTAAACGAATTGCTTGATAACATATTGATAAATCTAATAAAGGACCATAAGTTGTAATATTTAATATTTTCATAATTCTATTACAACCACCAGCTTGAAACATATTAATTTCTTTTAATAAACGATTATACCATGAATAAACATTTTTTCTTGGTGGATGAAAATATCCTACACGTTGACCTAATTTTTCATATAAAATTGTATAAGAAAATTGATGTATATTTATCACTTGTTGATAAATTATAAAATTTTTTACATGTTAATCGAAAATTTCTTAAATCTGATTGATCTTTTTTTTTTATAATCTTCACATAAGATTTCTAAAATGTTGTATAATAGTTCATTTGGTAGTTGAGTTAGTTTCATTGTTAATATTAATGAATCAATGAGTTGTTATGTTGGACTGTGGTAACATTGTTATGATTATGATTTGAATGGAGAAAAATTTCTGAAACTTTATTGAAAAAAATTCTTTTAAGCAGATGATTAGTTTAAGAAGCATGGTGAGAAATGTTTCATACCTGCGCCCATGGCAACTTAAGACCCAAACGAATTCATAGATATTGGGAATGTCTTAATCTCTATCAGATAGATCTTAGTTCGTTAGGTTAATTGACTTCCCGATAAACCACCAAAAGTAATATCACAATGGAGTATGTAGCTACTAGGTATTGACTATAGAATAGGTGGAATATACGAATAGAAAGGCAGAACAGAAAGCCTAATCCCAGGTCAATCGAATTATAACGTTACAGTTGAAAAACAAAATAATCATATTTATTTGAATCAAAACTAATATACTAAAATAATAATCCATTATCAGAATAAACCTCCAAAGCAAATTTTAATAAACAAATTCTTTAACATGAGGAGCTTCTTGTAAAGCCATATAAAACCCACATTTAGTTAAATTAAATCCTTTTAAATTATAATCCAAATCAATATTATTTAATAAATCAAAACAATATTTATTAAAAAAAACTTCACTTCTATCATTAAAAGTATTAAAAAACATTTCAATACTTAATGGAGGTTTTAAACCAAAACTTTGCCATAAAAATAATGGGAAAAATCCACTTAAAATTTTTAAATATTTATTTTGATTTGAATTATTTAATACAACTTGTTTATAATCAATTCGATTATTTTTTAATCTAACTTCCATATATTGTTTTAAATCCATTGGTAAATCTAATTTATATTCAGTTTTTGTTAAATAATCATCTTCATTACCAATTTCAAAATCAAATATTAAATAATATCTTAATTTATCTTTTTCAAATTTTTTTGGTAATAAAATTGAATCAACAATTCTATCTGGTGCTTTATAAGCATTAATTCCAAGTTTTCTTAATACATATAAAATTGTACTTGTTACAATAACTTCTGATAAATCTGGTACTGGTTGAATTTTTATATATTTCTTATTTTTTTTATTATTATTTCCTTTAATTCTATGATAATCAATTTTTGTTGCAATTGATTGAATTAATTCATTTAAAAAATCATTTGATGTTAAATCATTATTATATTTTATTTTTAAATTATTATATTCATTTGTTTCTTTTAAAATTTTAATTAATTTTCTACCATATTTAAATACATCAACTGGTGCTAAAGTTTCAGTAACAATTGCATTTGAACTAAAAGTTAATTCTGTTCTTAATTGTAATGGTAAATCTAATGGAATATCTTTTTCTGATTGTAAAATTGATAATTTTTCATTACCTGATTTTAAAAAAATTGGTACTAAAGAATCAAAATATTTTATCATAGTTTCTGTTCCATTATACATTTCCATTGAAAGAAAAATATCTTTATCAGGATATGGACATCCTTTAACATATGGTCTCATTTTTGAATCTAATCTATGAACTAATCGAATTGCTTGATAATATTTTGCTAAACCAAATATTTCAAGTGGATCATTAAATTCATAAATTTTTGAAATTCTTTGAACCCCACCTTGTTGAAATAATTGAATTTGATTTAAAAAATTTAAATACCATTTATAAACATTTTTTTTTGGTGGATGAAAATATCCAACATCTTTTCCTAATTCTGTATATAAATTATTTAAAAAAATTGTTGTATAATTGTCTCTATTTGTTAATTTATGAATTTTTTTACATGTAAATCGAAAATTTCGAAAATCTTTAATATCTTGATTTTCATAATCTTCACATAGAATGTCTAATATTTGATATAATAGTTCCGTTGGTAATTGAAGTAGGTTCATTGTTTTCTTTTGGTATTGTTGATCGATTTAATGAGAATGGGTGTGTGGTGTCATGAAAAAAAAAAAAAAAAAAAAATGGGGGAGGATTAAAATATATTGGTTGGTGTAAATGTAAATAAATAAATGAGTAACCGGTAACGGAGCAAACCTTAAAAGCGTAATTTTTTCAAGCTTATATACATAATATATTTTGTGTAGCCATACATACCAATCACTATCCAATCAAAGATAAACTACACGATATAATTAATGTTGAAATATTTTAGAATGGATGGGGATATTTTTATACCAGAAAAAGGCAATCTCTTTAGGTAGTAGGAAAAAAATGTATAATAAATTCAAAAACATATAGTCTAATTTATTACGGAACTCCGATGGGGTGTTGCGGCGCGTGCGATTCGGTAAACCCCTGTACAAATTTGTATCAGAAAAGGATACTACATGTATAGTTATTGTTAGTGTCTCTACTATTAGTAGGCCCAAATTACAGAATAAAGTGTAATTAAGTAATTAATTATATTGGTGAAATCCTTCTGAACCTCTTAATTAATGATGGCATACAGTACTATAGTTCAATTGTATATATACCAGTCGAGTTTCTTTCCTGGGATGGGGCAAAAATTTAAAGTACCATGGCAAAAACTCATGATAATATGGGTAAATCTCGAGAGCATGTATCAATTAGAGTGTTATACATTGACAAAATAGAGTACTATACAGATATATGTTTTTAAGACCTTGAATCTCCGTTAAGGACTCTCGAGATCGCAAGGTTATAGTGTTCATCAAGCATTGTTATTTGAGCCTGTTACATCAAAATAGTCAACCATATTGATTTACATATATGGTGTGATATTTAACTATAATAAAAAATAGGTATTCAGGCTGGCTAGAGAAAATTTCATATATATCAGATATATTTAATAATAATGATAATAATTCATTTTATATGTTAAAGAATTTTAAAAGAACCGGAAACAAATCTGTTATACCTTTTAAGATTCAAGCTTGATCAAATAATTCAAATTTATCTTGTCCAAATAGGTTTATCATAGTTATTATTTTGAAGTAAATGATAGATATATAGCATATATCATGATATTATGGTCTTAATCATACTAATACTGCAATGAATATTTAAGACAAGAAAGCCGCATTCTCTAGAAGAAACCTCCCAGCAATCAAAAACAATCGATACTCACTATCAGTATCAGTACCCAGACCGGTACCACCAAAGATATCCAGCAAAGACCAACAAACCATGATAAAAGTTTTTAAGTTTCCCCAATAATACGAACAATAACCCTTAGAGTACACAGTAAAATATCAGGGGAAATTGTTAGTTGATTTTTTGCATCACACTCAAGCCCAAATCATTCTAAATAGGTTTATCAAAATCCATGCATTTAATTCTCAATTCTATTATACCAGCTAATTTACACGAATTTTTTTTTTTATTTTAAAAAAATGGTGGGAAATGTAAAATAACCTTTTTTTCAGGGTGAAAACGAATACAAGCCTTGAAGTAACAAAAAAGGCTTATCAAGTGGAGAATGAAAATTTTTTTTCCCATACCTCCATTGGGTACCAGTGGTAGCAAACTTTAAAAAGAGCAAAAAATGTGACCACTAACTCAAGCAGAAATGTTCCAAAAACAGCTTATCGACGGTTATCGACATTTCTATTATGCTAAGAAAAAAAATTTAGTTGAAAAAAAGGTCTCACTTTTTTTTAGATTAATTAATTGTGTGATAGATCTAAAGTTTTAAGGTAGAAATGGATACAACTTTGTTGATACCTTATTTTTATCATTTGGGCGGATGATTATTTTAAATACTCTTAATTCAACCAAAATTTATTTTTGAGAATCTTGGAGTGGGTTCATTTAGCAATCATTGGTTTATTAAAAATACTCAGTGACTAAAAAAATAATTATGTGCAAGCAATTAATTGTATGATAAATCTGATGTTATCTTAAAATTTGGTTTTTTAATTGATTTTGGCATAATCAACAAAGTCTCACAATGTTTTGATCTAAGATATATTAATTCAAAGTATCGATTGATCAATTTACCTTTAAATTATTGGTGGCTATTAGGAGCTAGTATAATATTATTATAATATTTGATCGATATTACTTATAAGTAATAACCAGGCTTATTTTTCGGTAATCGCTAATATCAGTAATACCACTGGACAAAAAGTTATATTATTATATTAATAATTATAGAACTTTGTCTTTTAAAAAAAACTTGTAAATAGATCATATACATCTATCTCAATAGCAAAATATTATAGATCTAAATTTAAATTAACTATATTAACAAACCAATAGGTCACAATCAATGATCTTGGTATAGTAATCCCATAAACTATCGATCAAATTTTGTACAACATTAATCAATTATACTACTACTGGTACTGTAAGTTAATAATTAATAATGGTGGGGGCTCGCAATAAACAAAAACCTGTCTGATGAAGATCCAGGTTTAAGACCTCCCAATAATTTCAGTTTACATTGAATCTACTCAGTATCATAACCCATTAGATCAAAATTTTTTGATCACATTTTTAAATTTATCTATTTAGGCAACCCACAACAGCCCTTTTAACCCAAAAAGATCAATATATTACAATTTAAGTGGAGTTTCGCGGAGTACAAAGATTTGAATCAAAAAAAGTCACTCACACACATTTTTTGTTATTAGATTAGTACCCAAACTGTACAAATTTGTTACAAGAAAAAAAAAAAAAAAATTCGCTATAAGACATTCATTCAAGTATCATTGAATACAATACTTTTTTTGTTTTTGTTTGTTCAATATGGGCTTATTATTACAATAATAATAAATAACGTTAAAAATGTAAAACAACCTTTATGCTTTTTTCTCATCGCCCTTTTTTATTCTCTGCGGCTCAAAAGTGGAAAAATTTTTTTTTCAAGCGGAAAAAAAACCGTTTTTTAAGGAACAAAGGAATTAATTTTTTTCCCGTCCCGGAAAAATTATTATAGTTCCTCGAGATCATACGCATATACACAAGACACGCTTAAGGGACAAAAAGTTAAAAAATAGCGTTCAAAGAGTGATCGATCTACACGTGTTTGTGGCGTTTTTTGTTAAGCTTTTTTTTAGTGTGGTGATTGTGGCCGGGACGTTGTTAATGATCATTTCTGATCTACTACTCCTGTAAAAGTATACTTAGTATCCGATGTTAATGAACTAGTTTACAATAATTGTAGAGTTGGTTTTCCTTTTTTAGTTCTTTAAAGGGTTTATTAACAATGATTAGCTTTACAATGGAGAAAGGTCTAAATCATATCGAT
Source organism: Blastobotrys capitulatus (assembly GCA_030564325.1). NCBI lineage: Eukaryota > Fungi > Ascomycota > Dipodascomycetes > Dipodascales > Trichomonascaceae > Blastobotrys > Blastobotrys capitulatus. The sequence goes on along the minus strand of JAJLUL010000259.1, from coordinate 1,621 downwards.
CATTTGAATCTATTGTCCAAAAAGATGCATTTAGTATCTACCATCCGATGACCCAGCCATTTGATTCCTTAGCATGCTATAGGCTTAGGTAGAGTAGTCATACTTTTGTAGTACTAATTAGGTAGTTGTAGTACCCTCGAGCTCTTTGACCACGAAAACCTTTGACTACCAGGTACGAATATTGGCATATCAACTGACAGTCGTATTCGGCTCTGTTCTATTAATACTCGTATATTATAATAATATATATATGAGCTGAAGTCTAAATCAATGATTCTGTGTTAGCTTTAAACAATAGAAAGTCGGAATCCTCTTTTAATCAATTTAAAGAAATCCCTCGGATAAATGTTTTTCAGTTTTTGTTTTTAAAGGTAGTCCTAAGAGTATCATAATTATAGTTATCAAGGGATCAATCATAACAAATTATGATATATCGGATAATATAATACAGAAACCCATTTTAATTTCAAAGAACGTATGTATGTAGGTGTTACGACGTGTTTGTACAAGTTGTACATCAATTATTTAATTATATTTATCTCAATTGAGCTTTCTTAAGCTTAAATTTATTTATAGAAATACCAAGTTCCGAAAAACTTCATTCAATTATTTAGATCTTTAATCATTTCAATACATATTATTATATTATATTATTATTAAAATATTTAAAATTGTAAACATAAACATTGATTAATTAAAAATTATAATCAGAGAGCCTTAAATTGTCACTAAATGTATGTCCAAGTTGGGACTAAGTGTGAAATTTTGGTGACGTCTAAAGTATCAGTTACTGGTAGGTAAACCGGCAGTAGCGAGAATCAATCTTGATTATCGAGTGATTGATAAACAAACATGACTCAAATGACAACATTAAAAATGCTTTATTTTTCATAACAATGGTAAAAGCTGTTACAAATTATTGTATACAGTAACAAATAAATGTCTCCTTTATAAAATTATTGAACCTTAAATTTAGCTTGGGAATATTATTTAATAATACTATTATACAGTATTGCTGATTCGGGTACAAATTTTTCATAACGGTTTTGTGGTTTTACAAGTATACGGATCCGGATTCGAAAAATATTGAATTAATTACGTATAATTATAAGAATCATACCTGAGGTAGGTACACGTATTAAGAACCTAAATTTTTCAATTTAACAACAAAAACACGCAAACGTGTCAAACGGTATCATTGCAATTGAGTTATATGGATACTTAGCTGGTATTTAAATAGTAGAATCTTAAATAAAAAATAGTCTTAGGTCAAATTATTCTGATAAATCGAAGCTATATTATAACTTAAGTATAAACATTATTTTTTATACTAGTAGCTGTTCAACTTCTGAGGAGGCTTGCTTCATGGCAGTATTCTTTGATTTTAGTATACCTACTGGACCCTACTAGAGGTATCAATAAATTTATTGAAGGATTCTAACCTTCAATAAGTGAGATAATAGACAGACTAGGAATCGAACCCAGATCTTCCTAATACTATCGGGAGATGTTAACCATTACACCATCCGTCCTTTATTATTTGATGATGGTGGATGGTTCTGGGTCGACAGCCTCGGGATGTTACACTTTCATATTATTAATATTATATATTTTCCTTATT
>JAJLUL010000258.1:0-17378 GCA_030564325.1 Blastobotrys capitulatus | reverse complement strand
TTCAATTTTTTGATCTTATATTATATCCCTTAGTTTTTTCGAAAATTGATTTAAAAGTAAAAGATAAAAGCAGGAAATAAAAAATAAAAAATATATTATAAAATTGAACATATGTTAATTTTGATTTTTCACTTTAAATAAACTACATATGGCAGAATTTATCATTAAACAACTTGAAATTAAAAACAATTCAAATTATATAATATTCGAGCTTTCAGAGCCGCATCAGCCGCATAAAATGCGGTTGAGTAAAGCTTTTCTGACGACTAAATCACTTAAATTCGAATTTTAATCAATAATTCAGTCGAAAAAAAGCAAAAAACAACTAAGAAAAAGCAGAAAAAAGGCTCTCTATACACCTCTATACAGGTCAAATTTGTAGAGGAGGAGCTACAAATTGGACTTGTAGAGAGGTGTATTCTTCAGGATTTTGTTAAAATTTTTTGGATATGCAATCGCATGCAATCAAATCGAGTAAAATCTTTGAATGTCATTTTAAAGTCGGATCCGAAAATAAAATCTAAAAAGTCCTAATGTATACATGTGAAGTACTATAGTATAGGTACGTCCCTTACTTAACTCGTTGTTAAGTGTCCTTATTTATATAAAATACTCGAGGATTAGCTTCATATACTTAATATATAGCTACCACCTTCATAGAACATTACTACAGTATGTAATTAATCTACATAATCAATATTTGAGATGTAATGATTATAAACCTTCAACATTGTCATAGAAACTACTGGTGCTTTCTAGTATCATGGATGCAATACCTTTCATGCATGTTTTTTAAACCATAATACTTTGTCTATAGATATATATATGTATACTGTATACAAGTGATACTAATATGTCGTAATTTACGCGTATACAATTGTATACATGTATCTATATATATATATATCTATAGCTAACTGTATAATTTCAATTGCGAATGCTGATCTAACGTAGTACTGCAGCCATGCATGGTGATTAGAAATATATACATATATATGCTATAGTACAGTGTATACCTACGTTAATATACATCTACATGTAATTAATTATAATTACGAATTTTAAATATTATACTATAGCTATAACCTAAACTTAGATAAATTATATAGAATTATCTAATAGATGGACCAGCTAGCTGCTATTCGTATACAACTAGTATATATGTATACAACATATATACAGCTGTATATATGTAACAATATATATATTATAAATGACCACTATTCTATATATATATATATTTATCTCGCGCCGTTTTTTGATATATAGATACAGTATATATATACATATGTATCGGATGGACACATACAGTATCAGATATATAAATGTGCACTTACCTAGCTATGATCCTCCAATTATTACCTAGCATATATAAACCCCCCAGTGTAATATAAGGACCCCAACCTTGGATCCTGTCTGTCTGTCTGTCACTAGGAAGCATATATATCTTGTAATTAATACATATTTATATTTGGATATTTATAATTAGCACTATAGTCTTTATATTGTACAAGTAGATATATCTGGCTATATTAATTAATAAATTTAGAATTATCAATATCTAAGTATTCGAACATATCTCGTACAATGACCAGGTAGTACTATAGCTAGCTAGACAGATACAAGTACTTGTACTTGTACATGTATACAAGCTGTACGAGCATATTTAAGCAATTGGCCACTGGCCACCGGTGAATGACCACAAAAAAAAAAAAAAATTCAACACTTTACGTATATTGTGTATACAGGCCCCAATCCTATCCTTCATTTTACCCATCTATAACCAATCTAAATATATTTTACTAATGTATAATAAATAGGCTTCTAGCAATGAATATGAAAGTATTCTACCAGGTAGAGTGTGGGGAATTGTATATATATAGTACAAAATCTAATCTCTTAAGTTTCTAATGATAGCGAGAAAGCTCTAGAGATGTATACTTACACAATCTAAATAATATATCTGATATAATCCCAATGATCTTGGAACTCCCATGAGAGGCTCGCGTATTGATGATATCTGATATCTGATATCTGATATATACTAATTAAGTTAAGATTAGACTAAGACAGTATGTAGTAAGTGCTACCTGCTGATACACGACTTCGAAGATCTGGACAGTGTACTTGTACGTACAATTTGTACAAGCCTAGGAGTTGTATAAGTTGTACAATTTTGTACCACATAAATTATTAATGTACAAGTTAACTTATTGTGAGAAGCTATAGTGTACTTACCCCGATCCTCCGATTAGTAGTAGTATATACCGGTAATCTCCTAGTGACAGGATTCCAATCCTGTCTGTCACTAGGAGGAAATGTTTTGTATAATAGATTTCTATTGAATAATTGGTCTTCATATCGTATGTGTAGATAGATGGTTATATTTGGGATTATGAATATCCAAGTATTCATATATACAGCACACAGTTATACGACCGCCATACCATTACGTATACCAGGTACTAAAGTATATATGTAACACACTACGTTACATATACAATTAATTAATATATTTGAGACTAAAATGCATGCATAACATATTGTAACATGATCCTAGCTTTTTGACGTTTCAAGATGTTCAAACTTGACAAGCGTTTCGATTTACATGTAGATTTGTAACAAATTATACAAAATAATAATATTGAATTTTTACTGTCATATAATATTGCATGTCATCTATAATCATGATAATATAATTAAATTTAAATTATAAGTTGATTAGCAATTTCGTTTGAAATTGCAAATTTATGATAGTTAGGCTACAATTTGATTAAATTTACAAAACAAATCTTACTAATTAGCTAATAATATTAGTGTCAATCCAGCAGTTTTTATAACCACCATTGATATGCACGTACTGCAGTATATATATTCAATTTAACAGCTTAGTCTAAGCCCAAGTTTACAACGTACGCTGGTAACACAATTAATTTATAAACATTTAGAATATATATTAGAGATATAAAAACCATGCATGGCAATTTAAAGTATTTTTTTTTTTTTTTTATATAACCATTTTAACTTTCTGGTATACGTATAACTGATACTGCAGTATGTAAAGGTTAATATTATTATAAGTATACAGTATATAGGTATACTATAGAATATTCCGATATTGTCACTGTGACTGATGGTTTTACCGAATTCTAAACATCTTTCCAGTTTCTTGATACGGCAGATCTTTATAACGTACGTATACGTATATACGCGTAATCGATTCTTTCAAAATCGAGATCCTCGAGATCTCCAGTATACACACTATCTTAAAAGTACATCCGGATGTATATCTACCTATTATAGTACATACTGTATATATACTATGTTTAGTTAACTAATCATATGATATACAGCTACTGTTATAATAATATTGTAGATAATTATAATTACACAGGTATTTTTCTGAGCGATAATCAGATTCGAAATGCGGCAAAGTTTCATGATTTCAACCCATGCCAATGCAAATTAAATTTACGCCTTTAAATATGTATACCGGTCTGGCACGTACCTAAGTGTAACCTTTAAATTGATTTAACCTTTAGTCTAATTTTAATACACAAAAATATTCTACATACATGTATATGCATGCATTATTTTTAGGTACATACAATTTTACTACCAGGTACCAGTTGCTAAGTCTAAGAGAAAAAAATAAATATAAATAAACATGAATGCCTCATTTTTTTTTTAAAAAAAAATCTTTTACTGCTTTATTTATCGACATATCTTTTTTTTCTGTTCGTTTTGTTCATTCTTTTCAAATTGTTTTTTTTTTTTAAAATTTTTTTTTTTTTCTTCGAAAGGGCACTGGTTTGCCAATTTTCAATTATAATTACCAACATTCTTTAAACATTCTTTTATAATCAAATAATAACAAGACATTCGTTTATATACAAATTCAAAAGTTTTTAAAATTCATTCATTACTAGTTAATACCCAAATACGTTGAAAACAATAACCAAAAGGAAAAGTCAATATGGCAAAGCATAATCAAGCTAATTATCGAATTCAAGATGGTGTTGTATATGATTGTTTAAATCAAGACAATCCGCATTTCTTAAAAGGAAAAGAAATCTCGCAAAAAAAGGTTTCATGGATTTCAAACATTAAATTTGGTAGATGGTCAATGTGGTTTTGTTTAAGTATTTTGTTTTTTTTCATTATATTAAGAATATTAAATAAAATCCAAGAATCAAGATATAAACGATACAGAAGATTTACAACAATTCCATTATTTAATCAGATTAAGGCAGTTTCAAGATATATTGGTTATAGAAGGATTAGTTGGGTATCAAAATACACTATTTTACCAGCACAATTAGGTCAATTATTATTTGTTGGTTTTGTATTAACATTTTATTTATGTATTTTATTAATACCTGATCCAATGTATTTGAGAACTTGTTATAAATTTGGTTCTGCTCCAATTGCTGTAAGATCAGCTTTGATTTCAAATTCTTTGGTACCGTTCATTTATAGCTTTGCTGGCAAAGTTAACATTATAACACTATTTACGGGTGCAAGTTATGAAAAGTTGCATTTTTGGCATGTTTTATCGGCTTGGTTAGCGATTCTATTTGGATCTATCCATGCTATTCCTTATTTTACTCAACCATTTGCAGAAGGTGGTATTAAATTTTTAACTCAAACCTATATTTATAGTCAAATGAAAATAACTGGTACTGTTATTTGGGGCTTTTTAGTTATTTTATGCTTTTTTTCTTTAAGAACAATTCGAGATAAATATTATGAAATATTTTTATCGGTTCATTGGCCAACTGCTATTGGATATTTCTGCATTTTATTTTGGCATTGTGAAGGTTTATTGGAATCTAGAGCATTTTTATATGCTACATTAGCTACTTATGGTGTTGGCACTATTTATCGGTATTTCAATAAAACTAATTATTTACAAGTTCGAGGAAATAATATTTTGGGAAGTGATATTGCAACTGTTGAAAGATTACCTGATGAAGCTGTCCAGATCTTTATTTTTACAAGAGCAATTGGTCATTGGCAACCTGGTGAACATATCTTTATTAGATTTACAAAAGTTCAACCATTATGTAGTCATCCTTTTACAATTGCATCAGTACCAGAGTTTGATCAAGATAGTGGATTAACATGTTTAAGAATTGTTGCAAAACCTCAACAAGGCTTTACAAGAAAACTATATGATGCCACCGATAAAGAATCAGGTACTAATGATTTTAATGTATTTTGGGATGGTCCATATGGTGGTTTAGAAAGAGATATTGAATCTTTTGATCATGTTTGGTTAGTCGGTAGTGGCACTGGTGCTACTGCTGTAGTTCCATTTATTACTCAAATTGCAAGGTTATTTAATTCAGGTGCATTAATGAGAACTAAAAGTATTAAATTAGTTTGGATTGTAAGAAATAGTAGTGCAAGACATTGGTATAAAGATGATATTATTGATGCATTATCAGTTTTGCCACAAGGAATGGTTCAAGTAATGTTATATGTTACAACTCAAAAAACTAACTCAAAGGATGATGATTCAGATGCTGAATCAATTAGTGATAAAAATGTTGTTAAATTTCATTCTGGTAGACCAAATATTCCAGTTTTATTTAATAATTGGAGTAATCAATTATACGGTAGAGGTATTGTTATTACTTGTGGTGCTACTCCATTAGTTAATGATGTGGCTAATGCAACTGCATCATTACAAAAACTGGTTTTAAAAGGAAAGATGGAAGAATTGTATTTACATACTGAACAGTTTGGGTGGTAAGTTATAGTTTTTTAATAACTAGATTAATATATGTGTCACAGTTTAATTTGAATTTCTGATATCAATATTGTATATCCAGTATATAGTTATAGTATAATTGTTGGTCATTTAAAAATTTAAAAGAAAGTTTCATCAGTCATTTGTAGAATATTAAACTTGTACCTTGAGGTCCGGAGATCGATTGAGAACGGTATCCATGGTATGTATACTATATAGCTATAGATAATTATAATCCATTAATTTATGTCCATTATATATATGTATACATGCATGTATATATATATTTATAATATTGGGATATATGTATATAGGATTTTAAATTTAATCGAACATGTGTATACTATAGTTTTTAAATTGATATATATCAATCGATATGTATGTATGTTGTATACTGTATATACATTAATTTGTACAAGTACATATATACTGTATATACATATAACCTGCCATGGAGTTCAGTTGCTACAGGCCTCATAATAGTAATAATAGCCAAAAGTTGTCTCAATTATATATATCTGAACCTATATATCACGTATACAATTGTATATATCAGGCTCTAAGGGATTTCGAGACTAATTATATCTATAATGTTATATATGTCATGTACCATGCATGGCAGCAAAATAAATTTATATATCAATTATGGATTTCAGTGTGATATCTTAAATTTAACACTGGTCTGCCTACCTGGTAGTTGCAGGTATCCAATTATAACTATGGATATTTGCAATCATGATCACTCGAGCTTAATTGATTTTTCACTATAGAAACGATCGAGGAAACATAAACAAACACCAGTAGGCTGGGACATGTTGATCCATTTTTTTTTATATATATACCTACCAGTATCATATATAATATTATATATATTTATAAATTGATAATATTAAACGGTCTTAAAATTTTATAACTTCAAGCTCACTGCCATTCAACAGCATGTTTAAATAAATTTGGATGTTTATAAATTGTGTACCAACTTATAATAATAATACTATTATAAATATTTACAGTAAATAATTTAGACTATTAAAGATCCTAATTCATGATGTGCACTTAGTAACTTTAAAACTGCTCAAAGTATCAATATATATATATAATATAATATAATATTGTTCATTTGTTTTTTTTAAGTTTCATTAATTGCAAAAAGCTCTATTATCATGCATGGGTTAATACCAATCACAAAATTTCTAAATATCACTAACAAGCTTAAAGTTTAGATCCTCAAATTCTGAATTTGTACCCACAGTATACCATAGATCTATATATCATCCAATGATAGACTGCCATAATAGGTACACATCTAAGCTACCAGGTATCTATACTATAATTACCTTTACCTCAATTAGCTTAGATATTAGACTACTTACATTGTATAATAATGACCTTGAGTTTACCATAATAATAGTATATGCTGTATATACAATTCAAGCCTCAAAGACCACGGAATCTAAAAATAGCACACGCTGAAAATAAAAATCTGGTGTGGATCATCGTCGTCGTTTAGATCATCCATTATTATTGTTTAGGAATTTTAAGCAATACTAAGCGTAAATCTAGATTTAGCACTAAGCTTGTACGAAAAAATTTGTCCCATTGAGTTGGGAGGAAAAGTGCTTTTCTTAGCTAAGCTTGAATAGAGCTCAGAAACATTTTTGGCTGCGCAAGCAAATTTAATAATTACTGGGACTGGTTAAGTCATCCTTTACAACCTGGGCTGTAAGCACTGGCGTACTGGTCTACTGTTACTTATATATACAGAATCAATTTAAATCCAGGAATATTGTAATCTAATAGTAACCTGGTATCAATATTATTAGTTATTGATACTACAGTAATATTATCAAGCCAAGTGTAATAAAGTTTTATATGCCTGCAAAAAGTCTATTAAATTTTAGCAATACATGTACAAAATTGTAAAATTAAGCTCAAGTTTATTTTATGAAATCTTTAAAGATCGGATCTTAGATCCTCGCCACAACTTACAATGGTAGCTAGCAATTAGATCGACGCAGATTACCTTATATATATGTAGAAAATACCTGCAGGTAGGCCTGTAAAACCTAAATTATTTACTTCTGATCATCAATTTAATTATCATTAAGAAAATATGATATTATAATCCGATCTACATTTAACAGATATTTGACTTTAAATTATGTAACCCCAAGTAACATGGTATTTAAATCAATCATGATCTTAGATAATATATAATATAATAATTTGTATCTATAGCTATATTATAATATCTTAGATAAATTTGATAAATCTGATCTCAATTGAGTGTTGTTTTAGTGTTGTTTTAATATTAATACATTAAATTTTATTAATCAACATCTAAATATTCTACAGTAGCATTTTGATCATTGAAATGAAGTATACATGCTGCAGATATCTGAACAGTGTCGATATATACATGTATAGAGAGAGCTCTAGAGAGAGCTCGAGATCGATCGAGAGCATATTTATAAGAATTCAACATTATGCTACATGTATTATAAATTCAGCTGTCAAAGAACAAAGAAAATAGGGTAACTCCCTTCAAGTCTCAACTAGTATCAGATTATCATGATTTTTTCTCGAATTACCAGTGGTCTATGGTACCAGTAGTCTATGATTTTTAAAAAGTCATCGGATAGACTTGATTAAAACCACACCTGATTTAAAAAAAAGCTATTATACTGGTATACTACCAGGTATAGTATACTATAGTATCATACAGTATAATACCAAAAAAAGAGTTAAGAAAATGTCTCTAAACACACAAAAAAAAAAAAAGAAAGAAATCGGCTCGGCGGGGACGGCAGTGTATGGAAGATTATTGTGGAAAAAAAAAAAAAAAAAAAAGAAACTCACGCTCCAAAAAATGTACTGTAACTATAGCTAAGCTATAGCTAATAACAGTGACATGTAACTGAGTGTGAATTATAAATAATTTTGTACCAAAAAAATACCTCCTGCTTATTATATAAATGTATACATATATATATGCTGCTTGCTCCCGTTTGAGTAAACCAGTTTTGTCCTCATACGGTAGAACGTCTGTAACCTGAGGCCTGTAGGCTAGCGAGCGCTCTACTGTAATAATAAATGTTTTGGAAATTTAAAAAAAGAAAAAGTAATAATAGAAATCTAAAAAAAAATTTCATCCCAGATCTGTAATGCCAAACTAAAAAAAAAAAAAAGGTGATGATATTTAAATACAGGGGGCTTCGCACATTTCTATATTATCTCTTCACTTATATTTTTTATTAAGGTCAAAGAAAACTTTCAATTTTTTTTTCTTCTTATTCGTTCGTTTATTATAATTTTTATTAAAAGAGAAAAAATGTTATCAAAATCAACAATTTTACAATTAGCTTTAGCTATTACTGCTTCAGCAAGTACTTTAGGTTTCAATTATGGTGCTGTCGACAATAATAATGTTCCAATTACTAAAGAAATGTATGCAGATTTATTTAAGAAAGCCCAAAATTTACAAGGTACTGAAGGTTTCAACTCTGCTCGGTTATATACCATGATTCAAGGTGGTACTCAAAATACCCCAATTTCCGCAATTGATGCTGCTTTAGAAACTGATACCTCATTATTATTAGGTTTATGGGCATCTGCCGGGCCAGAAATTTTCCAAAATGAATTAGCAGCTTTAAAAACTGCTTTAAAAGAAAAAGGTTCTCAATTAAAAGGTAAAATCGATGGTATTAGTGTTGGTTCAGAAGATTTATACCGAGATTCTATTATGGGTATTCAAAATGAAGCTGGTATTGGTATTGGTCCTGATGTTTTGGTCGATTATATCAAACAAGTTCGAGAAGTTTTAAAAGATTCTGATTTTGCTGATGTTAAGGTTGGTCATGTTGATACTTGGACTGGTTTTTATAATGAATCTAACGCTGAAGTTATTGCAAATTGTGATTTCTTAGGTTGGGATGGTTATCCATATTGGCAAAATACTATGGATAATTCTATTGATGATGCTAAAGATTTATTCTGGGATTCAATTAAAAAAGTTGAATCAGTTGCAAATGGTACTCCAATTTGGATTACTGAAACTGGCTGGCCAGTTAAAGGTAAAGATTCTAATTTAGCTCATGCTAATACTAAAGAAGCTAAACAATTCTGGGATGATGTCGCATGTGATATTTTTGATAAATTTGATGGTGTCTGGTGGTATACTATGATTGAAGGTATTAATGGTTCCCCATCACCAGATTTCTCAGTTGCTGATTCAAATGGTAAACCATTATATGATTTATCATGTAAGAATATTAACAAGAACAACCGAGTTTCATCATCATCTGCTGCTGAATCAAAGACTTCAGTTGCTGCTTCAACTAAACAAGGCTCAAAGACTGCTGGTGGTTCAGGTTCATCAAAGACTGCTGCTGTTTCTTCAGCTGCATCTCCAACTGCTTCATCTGCTGGTAATGGTACCGCTTCAACTGTTGGTCCAGTTAATAATAGTACTGCTCCAGCTTCATCTCCTGTCGCAACCAAGACCGATGTCTCTTCATCTTCCCCATCTGCTACTGGTGGCTCAGGATCTGATGAATCAGGTTCTGATGATTCATCATCTTCAGGTGCTGCTCAAGAATCATCAGCCGGTGAATCTACTGGTGTTGCTGAATCTAACGGTGCTACTGCATTGACTGTTGGTTCAATTGCTGGTTTATCTTTAGTTGCCATGTTATTATAAGCTGACATAAAATTGTTGTAAATTTGTTTCGAAAGAACAGAATTTAACAAAAAATTATCAAAAAAAAAAAAAAAAAAAAAAAAAAAAAAAAAAACACCATCTTTATACATATTCCTTCTTTTTCATTCGTTTTTGTTTTGTTTTGCAAGCATTTGTTATAGTTTAAAGACTATTAGTGATACCACAGTATTTTTTTTTAAATATATATTTTGTATTTGTAATTTTAATTGGATTTTAAATTGTTAAACAATTTATATATTTATTTTTTAACTTTTTTGATTGAAGTTTGGTTCTCGGTTTATATTTTTCGATACGTTTGAGTTTTACAGTAATGTTGAAATCAAGCATAATAGGTATTAAGTTATCGACCGTTATTTTTGCATAGACATGTTCTATCATAAGAATTAATTTATAAATCGGATTTTTGACTGATCAATTAATTATAACCTGAATTCTGATATATAGAGATCTGATACCTGGTGATAATGTATATCCGATATGGTTGATATCTATATAAATTTGTAAGTCACTATATGCATATTAGTGCATAAATCTAGTACCAGCAGCTGCACTCCACAGTACTTTAAAGCTTAAGCTAGCCTATATATGGACATGTTGCAATTGTACGCAGTATATATATAATATTACTACTGTATACCATATGGTAGGATCGATCCTGAGCTATTACTGTATACTGAATGTAATTATAAGAGCCATAGCTTATCGAAAATTTTGATGATATCTATATACATGTATATTTAAATTCAATTGATATCTATAAATGATGCTACCCCTAGATGCTCAAGGATAATATATTAATATTAATATATATATAAACTTATAATTAAAGTATACCTTCATATATATTAATATTAATAATATATATATGGATGAAATGTAAAATCTAACGCTTGTGAGTGATCAACCATGCATCGATCATGCATCACAGAAATGGTATATATCACTGATGCACAGGTTGTACAACGTATTCGAGTCAAGTCGAAATTAATGTATCGATATATATAGCCGTCAGTATATAATATTATGGATGTACATACAGTGTATCTATATATTTAAATTATCTTAATTATAATATATAAATGTAGTATATCAAAATAGAAAAAACAGCTAAATAAATAAATAAATAAAATAGTCTATTAAATTATTATTAAAATTAATGCAGGAAATTATTAATGATATGTATGTATAATATATATTACAAAAAATGAAATTGAAAAATACTTGAAATGTCTTTTGATAGTAATATTTTTAGGCCTTTTCTGAAGCTTGTACTTTTTCTTGTTCTTTCTTTTTGGCAGCAATAGCTTGTTTAGCCATTGATTTACCAAAAATCATCATAACAATTGGGAATAACAAATAATCAGCAACAATCCAAGCAACAATAATACCAAAATTTTTACCAATATTCTTCTTGGTAGTACCAACTAAAACAACTCTCAAGATTTGAGATGCATTGAAAACTGGGAAAATCCAACCATAATGATAGAATTGTGGACATAATTCCAACGGACTGAAACTTGGAGAAATTTGAACAATAACAAAGAATAACAAAATAAACCCAATGATTGGACCCCAAACTGTGATGGCTAACAACGCTAAATTCTCAATTGCTTGACCACATGCAATCATTGTTAAGAAATATGTCATCCACATAACCAAAAATCCAGATTTACCAAAAGTAATATCAGTTTTGATTTGGAATGCTACTGAAACCAATCCAATTGACAATGATACTAGAAAATATGATAATAATGAAACAATAATTCTATAAGTAATATTACCTTTAGGATTTAATTTTGGTCCAACTCTCATATGTAAAGGAGTGAAAAAATTGAATTGGAAAAATGCAATAATAATCAAATAAATCAACCCAACTTGTAATGGTGCCATCAAAATAATTGGACTATATGGTGATAAATTAATTTGTTTAAAAGTCATTGGAATTGTTAATAATTGTGGAGCACTTGAAATGATTTTTGATTTTTGATTATCTGATAATTTGTCCATAATTGGTTTATAAATACCTTGGGCTGATTGTGCTTGAAAAATTTCTTGTACTTTATTGACAATTGGTAAATATGACGAAATAGTGGTTAAATCTCTTTCTCTTTCATAAACAAAACTAATAATATTGGATTTATTTAATGATCCATCAGCTTTTTCAAATGCTTGCATCAAAACTTTTGTAGCATTTTTTGGAACATATAACCCAACCCATGCATTTTCTTCATGAATATCATCAATAACATCATCAATATCAAATGATTTTTTTGTGACAACTTCCCATCCTAATGCATTTGGAATCAGACTTTTTGTTAATGTTTCCCCAACAATACCGTCTAAACCATTATAACCTTCATCCATATTATAAACTTTAGCTTTCAAATTATGCATTCTAGTTTCTCTTTGGTAAAAACTACCCCAATAGATAGGTAATAATGCTAAAATACCTGTAAACATAACTAATAATGTAAATGCTGTGTACTTTATCATCCATTTTCTTTCTGATTTAAATGCTGCGTCAAATAATCCAAATTTTGGTGGTGGACCTCCAGCTCCTCCTCCTGGTGCAACTACACCATTTGATGGTGATGAATTCTTTGTATTATTTGGTTGTTGTTGATGCTGCTGTTGATTATTAAAGCTATCATCATCATAGTCACCTTCATTGCTTGATGGTGATCTTCTTTCATTGGTTTTCACTTGATCAATTTGACTATTCTTTTCTGTATCAAGTTCATTGTCGCTATGATTTAGAGGGTATCCATTATGTGGAGTACGAAATCCTTCTAGACTTGATGTACTCATTATAGTTGGTTATAATTAGTTTGTTAAGAACTTGAATAAATAAAATTAAAAAATTAAAAACTTTTTAAAATAAATAGATTTGGGGGATGATAAAGTATTTATATATTACTAATTAAACTACCAGGCCTAGTATACTATAGCGAGAGAAAAAAAAAAAAAAAATTGTCTCCGAAAAAAAAAAGTTTAAAAAATGCTTTATAATATGCCACAAACTGTTTCAGAATATAAATTTATGTATTGATACTAAGCTTGTACCATCCATGTTGTTTTTTTTTTTTTTTTTCATTTATTTTTATAGGTCACAGCACATTAATTTTAACTATTTAAGGCTTTATTATAATTCCTTTGAATGATTTTAAATATCTATTTTGTTCTTATTTTGTATAATTTAATGGATTTTTTTTGTATATAATTATCTACAAATGGAATGGTACTGGTATGGTGAAATATCATATGGAAGATATTCTTTAAATTGTATTGCTTTTTTTTTTTCAAGTTTTATTCAAGTTTTAAAGCTACCGGTCGGCATTTTGTGAATTTAAATTTTTAAACGGTTTTTAGCCATCATCGGCATGCCGGTTCGGTACTCCGTTTTAAAATAATTAACAGCTTGAGCCCAAAAAGAAGCAGTGTCTAAGTGACCTTTGATGTCTTACATCGGTGGATCTGCCCGATCCGTCATTTAAACAGTTTTTTTTTATTTTTATTTGGACAAATCTGTGGTCTACCAGGCCTACCAGGCAACACTCAGAATTATACTCAAACAGGATGTTTATTTACATATGTATTTACAGCTACAATCATGGATACTTGTACTTAAATATACTTAAATGAGGGACCGTCCGTTTTTTTTAATTCATATAGACATGCCCAATAAAGGCCTAGAATCGCCACCCTAATCTGATGTGTCCATGATGAGTCGTAATATTAATAATTATTTTTTTAAGTTAAAGCGAACAAGGACTCATCAGATTCCTCAATTAATTAATGGATTTAAATTTTTGGTTTACATCATCACAGTATATACTAATTAAATAAGGTAAACAATGATTCCTTATTCGACTCAATCTGAACGTGTACAATATTATATATCGATTTATAATATATATATCCTGGCATATATGTATCCGGATATCAGGTAGTACATTGTTAATATATATAATTTATTATTATTAATTATTGATCAAGATATCGTTGTAATATCGATCGATCCGGATATATCTTATGTATAATGTTTTAATCTCGAAGCAGTAAAATCGATATATATAATTATAAGCCTAGGTTGTTAAAGTTCGGGCTGAATATTTGTGGAAACCTATAGTATACCTTCTTAGTATATATACATACGTTACTAGTTGATATTGAAAAAAAAGCTAAAAAACATCGACCCGAAGTTATAAACACATTTCTTTCCTCTTTCCGAAAACCTTTTGATGCAGCGTATTCAATATTTTTTAGATCGATATTTCTTAATTAAAGGCATCGCCGTGCAATGTTGACTCAAAAATCATAAATTTGATAATCATTAATTTAATTTAATCGATAAAGTTTTAAATAAGCAGTTGCAGGTTGATTCGGGCCGGGTCGAAGGATCCCAGGAGCTCCACTATCATTGATATATATCAACAATGTCATTGTGGGTTTAGATTCTCTATTTGTAGGCCATTCTTTTGTTGTAACATTAATAAGATCAATCGGTTTTATTAGTTTAAATTCGGATCGTGAATTTCTCGGAGAGCACCGGAGTTACGCGTACAATGCACATGCGACTAGCACTAGTACGTACCAGGTACCTGGTACTAGCTATTCGGGATTTAGCGGCTTTAAGCTCATTATAAGTCCATTTTTATTACAGGATATTATACTAAACACGGAGATAATTATCTAATCATTTTTAAACTGCAGCCATGGTCAAGTAGAGTTCAGTTCATACCTGGTACATGGTAGCGCAAAATTTATGAATAATTGTTTACTACTACGGTATATACTATGGATTTAATTCAGACATCATATGATATGATATGTGATGACTTACCATGCAAGGTATAATAGTATATATAATAACAGCTGGCCTAGGATTCCAACGAATGAAAAATTAATATATATTAAAATTACAGGAGCGAAAAAATCTAAGCTTTCAATGCTGAAATGTTTTAAATTTAGATCAATATAATATATATATATTATCTGTGAATTTTTTTTTTTTTTTTTCTTTGTTTTATAATATATATATATTAATCGGGTTTTACTTGATCAATTAATTAAAAAAACTGTTGGTGTATGATTAATTATAGATTTAATATAGTTAGTATTTTTCATGATTAACAGTGATGGTTTTAAACTTGATTAAAATATTATTACAAAACACCAACATCACCAGTTAAACCGTTCTTGTTGTCATTTGATTGGCCAATAGAATTAGCATTACCAGTACCACCAGCAACACCACCTGGACCATGGTGCACTAGCACTACCCTTACCTGATAAATTTTAAACACCAACTAAATTATCACCACCAGCACCACCAGCACCACCAATACCGGTCACCATTGTATAAATAAATTTATCTTTCAATTTCACACTTTTCGAGAACTTTTATAATTTTATTAGTCCTAACTTTTATCTGTCAGCGTTAACTGAACCATCATTGCTGATTGGTGAAGCTAAGGCTAAAGTTGATAAAGCTAAGATAGTTAAAGAGAATTGCATTTTTGTTTGGTTAGGTAATTAGTTGTGTTTGTTCAAATTGGTTTGTGGATGATCATGATCGATATTAATTATTATAGAATTGGCGGGACTCGGATGTCCTTTTATATCTTATTTTTAGTATATATGTCTATAGAGTATATAGCTAGCTATAGGTTCAGGATTTATTTCCCAATTGAGATATATTAATATTGTTTACAACTATAATAAAGTACTGCAGAAGTATATTATATTCGGATTATGTTGCAATTATTAACATAGAGATTCTTCATGAGCAGTTGTAGTGTTAGAACATTCTAAATAATAAAGTCTTGAAGTTTTAACGTGGTAAACTCAAAACACTGGGTTTCAAATTGTGAAGATCATCTTATAAATGTATACACATGATATATCCTAAGATTGTAGGTTATCAATTGTTAAAATGTACAATTGTATATTTATAACAGTTATCACACATGCATGTATATTATCCCCTATATAAGCCTTAGAGCTATTTAAGTCGCCTTGATAACATGAAGATATATATATATAGTACTAGTGAATTTAACTATATATAACTGTACCTATAGCTATAGCTATCTTTGACGATCTTTGTAATTTATAAATCAATTAATTAAATTTGCTATATACATATGTCTGTAGTATATAAAGGTATATATATATAATTTTAGTTCAAGTTTAATTACAGCCTATATATATATATTTAACTTGAGTTTTATGTGACAAAATGTGTAATGTAGTTTCATATATATTAAAGCCTTTGATTAATTATGCTAAGTTAATTTAATATTATACTATATACATATACTTAAGTAATACTATAAAACTATCCAGATTACATGTCAATTTTACATCCAGGATAAGTTTGAATTCGGGATTTAAATATAACAAAGATTAATATTTGTCAATCACGTCAAGCAAATTTAAGGTACTAGGTATACAGTTACATATGCCAAAATTACAGTTATATACCTGCATGCCACTACATGCTTGCAATTGATGATCCGATTTAAAGCCAATGTAATTGTATTGTATGGATTTGCTCTACCAGTAGCCATTGTAATTCCTATACTGCACATGTATTATTGAAGGAATCTAACCTTCAATAAGTGAGATAATAGACAGACTAGGAATCGAGCCCAGATCTTCCTAATACTATCGGGAGATGTTAACCATTACACCATCCGTCCTTTTTTTTTTTTCCAGTCAATTACAATATATTAGTTACGAATAACTACTTAAAAAGAGGCTACAGGACTAATATATCGAATTATGAGGTTCGAGACTTATTATTAAGCAAAAACCAAGTAGAAATCTAACGTTTCTACCTCCAAAACTGCTTGCAGTCGTTGGCTAAGCGTAAATGTCGTAAAAATTAGTATGTGTGGT
>JAJLUL010000257.1:0-17516 GCA_030564325.1 Blastobotrys capitulatus | reverse complement strand
GGGTGGGCACACGCGTAAAACATAACATTACTTATCTTTTATGTACCACTAGAAACCAGTTACACCTCCAACCACCTGTATGCGTAGCGAGGGAGTCGAGCTAGCGAAGGAATGCTATATTTAAGTCATTGCAAATATATAGTGATCTCAGTTAAATATGGAGATCTGGATCGCGATTAATTCTTGTCTAGAGCTGACTGTCATAATTATCGTACGAAGATCTATATCGATATATGTATACCTTATAATATTAATATATATATATACGTGCAGTCCAATGCCCTAATTTTGCACGTCCCTAATCTTGCAAAATTAGGGCATTGGACTGTATATTATATAGCGCTCGATACTATAGTACTACAGTAGTGTTATATATATATATACAACTGTAATTTAATAAATGCATGTTTGAAATTTAAAGGGCTCAAGCTAGCTTATAATTAAGATCTGGCCATAGTGCTACTCAAGCTATATAAAACCCTGTAAATATAAATCAATTAATTGACTAACTACTACTGTAATCAAAAAAAAAAAAAAAAAAAATTATTTTTACATTAATTGATTACTTCTTTATAAATCTAGATTAAACAAAGTTCTTTTTTTATATCAATTGAATTGGATACCAATCTCAGGTTGATTGCAATTGATTTAAATCTGATATCATATGGGACCTTTTATTTTTTTATAGACTGCTTTAAAAAATTCTAGTACATGTGTAAATTAATTAATTAATTGATTGAATTTTTTTTTTTGAAGCCGCATTTTCTATGGACCATAGACTCGTTTTTTGTTTTGATTCAATGAGTCTAAAATATTCGCCGAAAAAAAAAAAAAATATGCTGCAAAAAAAAACGAGATTCACAATTTAAAAACAATAAACAATTTCATATATAAAAGATGTGGGTATTTAAGACTATCAAAATGCCAAATTGGCGGCTTACAGGTATATCAGATACCAGCTGTACCTTTAATAATGTATCACCTTTTTCTATTAATAACCAAACAATAGCAAGGTAGTCAATTATAATGTATTTTCACTTCCTAAATGATCACTTTGCATGCTGTTAAAATTAAATTAATCAATCCGCGGATAGATCTACAGATTGAAAAAATTTTTTAATTCGAGAAAGCCGCATTTTCTAAGAAGTTTCTTTAATCTTGAAACTTAAAAATAATTATATATCTCAAAACAAAACAATCTCAATGAATCAACAATTTCCATCTCAAAAGATTAAACATTTAATATGACCGGTATGTAGAATACATGATTGATTCTAAAAGTTGCATGAAAAACGGGTGGCGCTTGAGTCGGTTGTTTTGATATTAATATAAAATTCTTTTTCTAAAACAAACGAAAAACATAAAACTAAATTTATAAACCCAGGTTGATTAATTTGGATTGTAATACAAATTTAATATCATCGGATGCATCCACTACAGGTAAAAAATTTTCTGTTTCGCCGTGTCGTGGCAAGCCGCATTTTCTAGAAGAAAATTTTAAAATTAAGTATTGAAGATCTTGTTTTAGATCTCAAGCCGCATTTTCTAAATAGAACTTTTTATTTATTCTTTTTTTTTGTAGATCTTTGAAAATACATCTAAGCCGCAATTTCTAGGAGAACCTTCTCGAGATCCTTTTTTACTTAGTTTCAAGTACATGTACATACATCTAGATACGAATAATTATAATAAGAAACAAAACGAGAAAAACCTACTGTAAAATTAACAACTGGCTGCCTAGATATTGAAAACATGTAACAAGATAAAATGCAGGCTTTTTCGAGCGACATTGTACCAAAAATTTAAGCTATAAGCGCCAATGAATTACAGCACTACCTACGTACATATTTTCTGGTAAAAATATATATACAAGTGATACTATAAACAATTGTTAACTCAATTGCTTAAGTAACAAGCCTAAGTATACTACAATTTAAAACATCAATAATAATAATAATAAACATTTTTATTAAAAAATTATCTAAACCATCTATTTAAATAAATCTTTCAATAAATCATCAACACAACTATCCAAATCAACATCTTGTAAAGAATAAATTCTTTCAAAACTAATCATACTTAAATAATCAAAAAATGGTTTCAATTGACTTAAATTTTTAATATTACAATCTTTAAATAATGGCTGTTTTTTACCATTCTCAACATTTCCACCACTACTAATACCACCAACACTACCAAAATTACTACCTTTTGTATTATTAATTAAATTCTTTAACCCATTTGAATCAATTTCAGATTCACTAATTGGAGGTAATTTACCACAATTTTTAATTTTATCAATTAAATAACCATTTTTTAAATTAATTTCTTCAATTGATTGATTTGAAAAATCTTTAAAAATTGAATCCATATTATCAATAATAAATAACCATTCATGAATTCTAAATCCTTCATAACCAATACATAATAATAAATCTAATAATTTACAAGCATGAATTAAAGTATTTAAATCCAAAGTTTTACTATTACTAACCTCATCAATATAAATAATTTGTTCAAAAATTTGAGTTAAAATTGTTGGAATTAAAGTCCATAATGATGTTAAATGATGAGTATTAATACCTAAAATCATTCCTCTAATAACTAAACAAACATGACCAATTAATTCTCTATTATTATTAGAACTAAATTCATCATTAATTGTTAAACCTAACCCACTTAATTCTTCTAATTTATGAACAATATCAGTAATTTTTAAACCATAAATAAATTCTTTTGGACCTTTTAAAAATAAAAATGATAATCTTTTTAAATTTAATTGTCTATTACTTAATTCAGAATCTGACCAAGTTATAAAAGTTGATGATGAACCATGTGATGATATTCTTGTTAAATAATCTTTAACACGATCTTGATTATCAAATTGACCCCATCTATTTATAATTTGACCCCATTTTTCAGATTGTTTATATGGAATATTTAAAAATCTTTGATCAAAAATTATATCACCAACACTTGATTTCCATGCTTTTGTATATGAAGTTTTACCAGTAATTAAACTACTTGCACCACCTTGATTCATAATTGATAATAATAAATTAATTGTTTGATTATTAAAATTTGTTGGGAAATTTTTACTTTTAAATTTAATTATAATTGTATTATTCATAATTTTGGTTAATAAATCAACTTGTTTTTCACTATCAATTGGTAAATTTGATATATTATCAACAATTGAAATTAATGATTCAATTAATAAATCATTGTCTTTTTCTTCATTTAAATTTGTTGAACTATTATTATTTGTATTAAATACAAAATTTAATATTTTATTAATAATATCAATTAATTCTTTTTTAATTCGATTTTTTTCTTGTGGAGAAATTTTATTAAAATTTAATCCAACTTGTTTTAAATAAATTAAAATATATGATAATATTGGTTTAAAATTATTTAATTGTGGTAATACTTTATCTCTAACAAACCCAATAATTAAAGGTCCAATATCTTCAAAAATTACTTTATCAATATTATTAATATAATCAATTAAAAATTTTCCTAAATCATTCATTGTTAATAAATTAATTTCACCAGTTGATTTAATAGTTAATGAAGTTAATAAATATTTTAATGTAATTGGATATTGATTTTCAGTAATTGAATCAATAACTTTACAAGTTTGTTTATAATTTTCATTTGATTTATTTAATTGAATTAATTTTTCACATGTATGAATTGGTTCTAATCCATATAATCTTGCTAATAATTTTCTAGTTTTACCTCTTAATTTCCCACATAATAATTTATCACTTTCACTAAGTTCATTAGGATTTTTTGAATTATTTGACCAAACTACTTTATCAGCCCATGTCCAAATATCAAATCCAACTTTTATAGAATCAGAAAATGCTTCCAAAACTGTTAATCTTGAATTAGCTGCTTGAGATTTTGCAATTGGTGATTCAACTGCAAATACACCACTAATAACATTATTTAAAAATCCACTTTCTGATTGATTTCTTTGATGATTAGAATTATTAGAATGATTTTGAGCTTGTTGATTAAATTGAAAACTTTGTGATTGAGATTTTGGTGATTGAATAGATTGATTATAATAATGAGACATTGAAGTAGTACTACTTGAATGAGAAGGAACACTAGCTCTTCTTTCTTCTTCATGTAATTTTTCATGACTTCTTGCTAATAAATCTTCTAACCCTTCAACAAAAATATCAAATGATGATGCAACTTGAGGAGTTATAATTTCATAATTTTTTTCATCATGATCACATTGAATTGAATCAAATACTGCAGTAATTTGATCACATAAACAATTAGTTAATTGATTTAAATAATTTAAAATTGTTGTATCAAATAATGGTAAACAATCACATAAAAATCGAACCCATGCTTCAACAGTATATTCATTTTTAACTGGTCTTGATAATCCATTAATTAAAACTTGTTTTAAAGAATCTCCTAAAGTTTCATCTTTATTAATATTAGAATTTTGTTTTGGATCTAATGATGATGATGATGAATTTGATGCATATTTTATTAAATTTTTTGATAATAATTTTAATACAGATATTTGAGTCATATCTGATTGATTAAAATTTGGTAATAAATTAATTAATATTTTAATAATTTCTAATCGTTGATTTTCTTTCAAAGTATTATCAATAAATTTAATACAGCTATCAATTGAAATATTTGATGATTCTTTTGAATTCATGTATTCAATAATTTTATTATAAACATTTTCTGATTGTTTATATTCATCATTAATAAATGCTTGACGTAATTTTTCATTTGTTTTGAATACTTTATTTAGTATATCAATATGATATTTAAATAAATAAATATCATTTTTATAATCAATTTCTAAAATTGGTTTAATTAAAATATCCAAAAATTTTAAAGTATTTAAATTTAATTTTCTTTTATTGTTTGTGGTATAAGAATAATTGGTTGTTGATAATGTTAAAGTATTTAACCATGCTTTAACTAAAATAGGCCAACTTTGTTCATCATTATAATCATTTTGTAAATTTAATTTATCCAATACTAGAAAAACTAATCTTGTTAAAAATTCTTGATAATTATCTTTTTCAAAAGAATGTTGCCAAATTCTTGTAAAACATCTCATTCTTTCTATATTAGTTTCATTATCATTTAAAAATAATCTTGCTAATCCACTTTCAATTCTTTCATCTTTTAAAGAATTTTGAACTCTTTGAATTGAATGAATACATTCAATTAAAAATCCACTATTTGGTTTTGATAAAGAATCCCATGATTGAATTAACATTTTATTAACATATAAATCAATTTCTTCATTATTCATTTCTGACCAAATTTTTATAAATAATTGATAACCAGATCCTGATTCAACTAATGAATTAATTAATTGTTTAAAATTTTCCTTAATTGATAATTCATTTAATTGAAATTTATAATCAGATATCATTAATCCAAATAAATTATAATAATCATTATTATTATATTTAATTGATAATTCACTTAATTTATTTAAAGTTAATTTTTTTAATGTACCAGGTTTAAATGGGAAATCTGATTCTGGATTATCAGAATCTAAATCATCAGCTAAATCATAAAATTTTTGAATTTTATTAATAACATCTTCATTATTAGAACCTTCATCACCTTCATAAGCAGATTTTGGAATAATATCAATTAATTTTTCACAAATTTTATTCCATAATATTTTATCATTAATATCATCATGTTTTATTAATAATGTTAATAAAATTAATGGTAAATGATTTTCTTTCAAAACATCATCACCAACATGAAAATAATCCAAAATAAAATCTAATAATTCCAAATCTTCTTGATTTAATGATAAAACTAATTGTAATAAATCATGACCAATGTTTATAATTTCAATTGCATCAAATAATGCACCTGCACTACCCAAAACTTCTTGAAATCCTTCAGGATTATTCAAACTAAATTTTGCAACACTTTTCATTGCTGGTATAAAAACTTTTGGTACAACAGATCCACCAATTTCCCATCGATCTAAAATTGCAACACAAATTCTATAAGGAATAGCTCTTTCAAATGGATCAATAGTATCAATTTCAATCATATCTAATAATCCTTTAACTAAATGTTTTAAAGCATTATCACTAAAATATTTAAAATAATTAGGATGTTCTTCATTTGTTGTATTTGAATCAGGTTCAGGTCCTAATAACCAAGTCCATAATCTTCTATTTAAAGCCATTTCTCTTTTTAAAACAGTTAAACATGCACTAATAATTAATAATTGTAAATCTTCTGGTTCAGCAATAACTTGTAAAGCAGCACTTTCTAAAGGAATATTTTTAACTAATAATTCCATAAAACCTCTTTGAACTAATGTATCATCATCTTTTAATCCTGTACATAAAGCTCTAATCATTAAACCAGCATCTGGTACAATTGCCATTTGAGCTTCATAATCTAACATTGAATAAGCATCATCTCTTAATTTTTTTGAATTTTTATCTACTTCATTATTTGAAATTTTTGATAAATTATTAACATTATGATTAAAATTTGGAAATTTTTTTTCTGTCCATTGTAATGCACCTAATCTTTTACTTGGAGCAGTAATCATAACTAAAAAATAACATTGCCAAAAATGACTATCATCATTAACTTTAATTTTAACATCATCAATCATATCAATAATTTTATTATAAATTTCACTTTGAGTATCTTCTATTGCAGCTACTAATGCCATTAATAAAGGTTTTAAAATTTGTCTCAAATCTGACATTTGATCAATAATTCTTCTAAATAAATTACTTGCTGAATGCATTGTTGTACTATCTGTTATACTTAATAATCCACTAATTCCAGGAAACCATAAACCAATTTCATTTGATAATTGATCTTGTAATAAATCAAATATAATATTATAAACATCAATTGCTTTTGAATGAACACTTGATGATATATGTGGTTGTAAACATTCTGCTAATCGATGTGCAATTAATCTATCATGAGGAATTTTTTTAATTTTTGCTGGATTTGTTTTTAATGCTTTACCTAATTTTTGTAAATTATAAACATAATCTGCCCATTCTTTAATTGTATCCCAACCTCTCATTGATTGTTCAACATTTGAAGAATATGTTTTCCATTTGGGATCTTGAAAAATTTTTGTTAGTATGACTTTTTTTTTTATTTTCTACTTACCTTCTTGTTTTGGTGTGCTTGACCTTGATATTGTAAATGGAGAGTTAGGCATTTTATATTCGATATGTTGTAGATGAATTTGAAAAATGCAAACTGAAAAAAAAAAAATAAATCGAGATAAATAAATTTGGTGATGTCGTGTCTATTTATCCCAAAACAAATTAATTTACCAAACCTCAACACCAAAAATACACCCTCCGACCTCCGACATTCTTGACTCTAGACCAATTTTTTTAAACTTTTTTTCGCACAACTTTTTTTTATTCATCAAAACACGAACTTTTTTCATTTTCAAACCATCAAGACAATGGAACAACCACAGTCAAAGTTATGTATACCATTAAGATATACATATCTTTCACAACCAAAAACTGATAAAGAAAATAATCAAAATGTTTTGTTCACTTCAGAAGATTCAATAAATATTTGGAGAGATGCAGATGCAGAAGAATCATCAGGACAATTTAAAGATTTATTAAAAAATAAAAAGGTAACTGATTGTTTACCATCATTAAGAAAAACAATTAAAGAAATTAATGATAATAGTGAATTATTAACTGCTAAACTAAATGAAGAAAGAATTTTAGAAAATACTTTAACAGTTACTTTAACAGGACCAGCTGATTTAGTTACACAATCAAGAAGTAAAATTTTATCAAGTTATTATCAAGTTGAAAGAAGACATATTGGATTAGAAACTTCTATTGTTTATAATGAAGATAAGTTAAATGAAAATTTATTAACTTTATTACAAGAAATCGCGTCATTTTGTCATGTTTCTATATTAATGACTGATTTTATTGATAAAATTCCTTATGGTATGGGATATCATCAAGAATTAGCAAGTGCTGGAGCTCAAAAACCAATTCATATTTTAATTTATGGTGATCAAGATGCAGTAGATTTAGCTGATTGTAAAATTCATGTTGGATTAGATAATTTAGCTGGTAGATTTGTTGATTCTATACCATTAGAATTAAGTTTACAACCATTAGTATCAGGACCAAAAGAAGGTAATATTAGAAATATTGAAATTCAAACAAATACAAATATTTATATGCCACAATGGATGCCAGAATTATTTTCAAGTCAATCATCAGATGATAATTTACCAATTCGAAATGTTAATGAAATTTATATAACTGGTAATGAATCAAATGTTATTTTAGCTAAACAATTAATTAAAATAATTTTAAAAAGAACAAAGCCTATTTTTAAAGATTGTGTTATATCATTTTCAAAAATTGATTTATTAACTTTAAGATATCAACATAAAATTAATAAAATTATGCATAAATTTGGTACATTTATTCAATTACCTTATTTAGGAGCAGCAAGATCTTTAGTTAGAATTCAAGGTGTTACAGCAACTTCAGTTGAAGCAAGTATTACAGAATTAATGAATCTTTGTACTGATTTTTATACATCAACTTATTGGATTCATACTGGTAAACCAAATGATGATGGTACATTACAACAACCAATTATTGATACTGATTTAAATTTTTTGGATAAAATTACTGCTGCAAGTGGTGCTACTATTTATTGTACTGATAATACATCATTTGAAATTTGTGGTTTTAGTACTGATACAAAAAGAGCAACAAGTATGATTAAAGCTTTACCAGTTTATGGAGATGGACAATATCAACATCAAGTTAGATTTAAATTAGAATTATCAATAGATCAAAGAGATTTTATTGCTGGGAAAAAAAATGGGAAAATTATTAGAATTATGAATAATTCAAATGTTTGGATTAAATTTTTACCATTTAATGAATATAATTTTTATATTAGTTTAGTTGCTGATGATTATACAGCAGCTGCAGCAGGTATTCAATTATTAGAAGATGAATTACCATCAGAAGTATCATTTTTTATTCCAGAAACTTATCATAAACAAGTTATTGGAGCTGGTGGATTAACAATTCAAAGTATTATGAGAAAATATAATGTTTTTATAAAATTTTTTAATGGACAAGATATTAGACCAAATGGTTATTGTCATGATAGACCAGACAATGTTTTAATTAGATGTCCAGCAAAAAATTCAAAAAATATCCCACCAGCAAAAAAAGAATTAATGACAACAGTTGATGAAAGAGCAAAAGATCATTGTAATACTTTTATTCATATCCCAAGATCTCATAGAAGAATATTATTAAGTGAAAAATGTGGATTTGTTCAAGAAGTTGAATCCAAAACTAATACCATTATATTATTCCCACAAGATGAACCAGTTAATATTGAACAAGATGATTTGATTGAAATTAGAGGTTTAGGAAATACCAGTGAAGATGCATCAAGAATGATTAAAGCTTTATTACCAGAAGATTATGTATTTAAAATTGCATATTCAAGTAAATTTTATGAATTTGTTAATGAAAATAATGAAGAATTTTATTCAAAAATTGTGGTACCATTTAAAGTGGCATTAAATATTGAAACTCAAGTTTTTAGTGAACCAGTTATTAATGAAGATGAACAATCAAGATATCATAGAATTGTATTATCTTTTGCACAAGAACATTCTGTTGGGTTAGAAGATGTTATACAAGTTTTAACTGCTTATTTAAGAGAAAAAGATTTGGATATTATTGATAGAGGTGAAATGAAAATTGATCCAGTTGAAGCAGGTACTGCTGCTACTTCATCACATAAAAGAAAACAAAGTTATTCAGAGTCAACAAATACTAATAATAATAATAATAGATATTCACCACCACCAAGTACCCCACCACATCATCATAATCATCATCATCATAGTTCACACAGATCACATCATCATCATCATCCTTCATCATCATCCTCACATCATTATAGATACCCACCACCACCTCCACCAGATGAATCATTACCACCACATTTATATCCTCCACATCCACCACCACCACCAATGCATCATAATGGACCTTTACCACCTCATCATCATAGTCACCCTCACCCTCATCATCATCCACATCATCCTGGATTACCACCTCCACCACCACCTGTTGAATATGGATATCGAGAAAGAGAAGGTAGATTTGATAGAACACCACAATCAAATAGAAATGATCGAACTCCTAATAGATCACATTCAAGAACAAGATATACAAGAGATTATGAAGGATATCCTTCAAGTAGAGGTGATTATAGATATGATTATGATAGTTATGGTGGTAGTTCAAGAGGCTGGAGATACTAATTATAACTTTTTTTAATTATTAAATTTAATGTATTAATTTGTCTCATATAAGCCGCACAGTAGATTTGTAGATTGTTCGAATCCTCCCAACCACTGAGATTGGGAATTTTTTTTTCACTCCTCCAAATTTTTTACATCACCAACTTTTTTTTATCGATTTTTTTTTTTTTTCATCAACGCGTTTCTTTTTTTTTAATTTTTCATAGACAACCCAAATCAAGAAAAACACAATGGCACAACGATTTCAACCACCACCACCGCCACCACCATCAGCAGTTGCAGCACAAACAGCAGCAGCTACAAGAAGAGCACCACCAGGATACGGTGAAGATTTAGATGAAGCAGGTGGTATTGGTGATGAATTAGATTCCGTATCAATTAGAGATGTTGCAAGTGTTCGATATGTTAGACATCATGAATGGATGGAATTAGTATTAGGATCAGCAATTCATACTAATAATATTTTACCAGCTAAAATCTTACCAGAAGTTAAAACTAATAGTAGTTGGCAATTTACTGATGAAGCAAGTATTGAAAAAGCTTTAAAAGATTTACAAGAAGAAAATTCAAAATTAGAACAAGAATTAAATAATAATAATAATAATAATAATAATGAAACAGAGAATGATAGTGAAAATTTTTTTAAACAAGGAATTTATAAATTAAGAGAAGAATTTGGTAAAAATGAAAATGAAGGTCAAGATAAAGAATTGGGGGATAATTTAGTTAAAGATTTGGAAAATAAATTTAATGGTTCAAAATCAGTTATTGAAAAGAAAAGAGTTCGAAAAGTTGCTGGTGATTTGGATTTACCTGAACCTCAAAAGAAAGATCCTAAATTTGATGAATTGGTTAAAAAGCATGAAGAAAATAATAATAAAAAAGATGAACAAGGTGATGTAGAAATGGGTAATGATAATTCTAATACTACTGCTACTAATAACAATAATGAAAATCCTTATAATGAACAAACTAACAATACTACTAATAATGAAAATAATACAGTATCTGAAAATACAAATCAAGATACTACAATGACTGATTCAAATCCTCAACCACAACAATCTCAACCACAACAATCACAACCACAACCATCAGAGACTACTCAACAACCACCATCAGATAAATCTCAAGAACAACCACAACAACAAACTCAAGAACAACAACCTCAGCAACAAACTCAAGAACAACCACAACCACCACAATCACAGCCACAAGTTCAACCACAAGATCAACAACCACAACAAACTCCACAAGATCAACAACAACAGCCACCACCACAAGAATCACAACAACCTCCACAACCTGAACAACCACCTCAGCAGCAGGAAGATCATCAAATGGATGAAGATGTTCAAATGGAAAATACTGCAGGTGACATGTTAAATGATGAATTAAGTGATATGCTTAATATGTAATTTTAAATATCATATACATAACTGTAATTTATTAATTTATTGAAAATATTTTTTTTATTAGAATAAACAAAACTATATATATTAAAAAAAACAAATAAAGTACACAAAAAACAACTTAATTATCTATGCAAAAACATCATAAACATAACTAACAACTCTACCACTAGCAGCAATAGCTATAATACCAATTAAATCAACAACTCCTAATTGAATTCCTGCCAACATAAATCTTGGAGCAAAAATTTTCCATAACATTAAATGTCTTCTTAATTGCATTGTAAATACAACACTTGATAAAGTAATAACACTATGATATAATAAATTAGCCAAAACAGCAGAAGTTGCTTTTGAATG
Organism: Blastobotrys capitulatus; assembly: GCA_030564325.1. Taxonomy (NCBI): domain Eukaryota; kingdom Fungi; phylum Ascomycota; class Dipodascomycetes; order Dipodascales; family Trichomonascaceae; genus Blastobotrys; species Blastobotrys capitulatus. The sequence goes on along the minus strand of JAJLUL010000257.1, from coordinate 5,384 downwards.
TGTAATAATTGATGATCTACCAGGTGGGATTTTCCATAATGTAATTAAAGGAGTTGCTAAAGTTGTTAAAATAACTGGTGCAAAAGTATTTAATGCAATTGCTAAATGAGTTAATGGGAATGTAATATTTTCTGTTGGTACAAAACCAATTTCCCATTGAATTGATGGTAAAGTTGCATGATGTCCAGTTGCAAAAAAATAAACTCCACTCATAATACCTAAAACAACTGATGATAATAATGGAGATTTTGTTTGAATTTCATGAATATCAATAATTTCTAAAAATGTTAAAATATGATATAATAATATACATAAAATAATTCCACCCATTGGTTTATTAACAATTAAACTTGCACCAAAAATATTAATTAATAATAAAAAATAAAATGATCCATAAACATTACCATAACCTAACAATCTTAATTGTTTTCTACCATTTGTATTATTATTACCTTCTAAAACATCTGCTTGAACACAAATCCCACCAACATACCATGCATAATTACCTGCTAATAATGCAGCACCTAATCCAGTTCTTGCAACAACTAATTTAATAACTTTTAAAGTTTCATGATTTGATGCTAATCCACCTAATTCCCATCCATATGCATCAGCACCATCTAAAATCCAATAAATAGTTGCTAAACCCATAACTAACCTTAAACCATAACCTAACCAAACTGGGGCACTACCAGTATAACTTAAAGTTGTTGAATAAAAAGATTTAATAATAAATGGATAAGCAATTGTTAAAGAAATTAATCCAACAATTGATAAAGGATGAGATACTGATGATGACATATCTTTATAAAAAGTACTAACACAAGATTCACCTTGTTCTTCACGACATAAAGTTGATAATGATACTAATTTTGTTAATAACATAAAAATTCCACTATGCCACATTCCTAAAGTTCTTTTTTCAACATTTGATAAACCATAACTTTTACCAAATGCAATTAAACCAAATGAACATAATAAAAATTGTAAAATTTTATCTTCCCAAATTGTAAAAGAATTTGAACTTAAACCTAATGCTTGCATTGTTGTCATAATACATGCTAATATAGTCCATAATGATGGTAATTCCAAATTTTTAAATAATTTAAAAATCATTTGACCAGATCCAATAATAATACCAATTGATAAACCTAAACAAATTGAATAAATATATTCAATTGTTGAAAATTTCGAAAAAATATAACCAATTAAACTACCTAAAATACCACAAAATGATAATGTTTGCATAACTCCATAAGATTTAAATGAACTAACTTGTTTATAAAATGCAAATACAACAATTGTACTAATAAATAAAATTAAAACTCCAATATTCATATAAAAAATATCAAATTCAACCCATTTAGTTCTTAAATGTCCTAAAGTATGTTTTTGATATAATTCAGTTAATCTAATTAAATCATCAACACCATCAGTAAAAGAATCTTGAATTTCAGTCCATAATTCATTTTCAAGACTTGAAGGTTCAAATTTATTTCTATATCTTCTAATTTGTGAAGCAGTTAAATAATTTGCTAAACCTAATTGTTCTTTATTTTTATTTTTTGGACCTAAAAATGCTTCTTTAATTGGGAAACCTAAATTATTATAAGGAATTGGTAAACCTAATAATAATGATAATGTTGGAATTAAATCAATTTGTTCAACACTTCTATAAAATTTACCATTTTCAATTGGACTATAATCTTTTTCAGGATCTCTACCAAAAAATTTTTTTTTAGAATACATCCATAAAGTTGATTCTAATTCTAATTGAGAATCACCACCATGATCACCTTTTGGATCCATACCATGATCTCCCATAACAACTAATAAAGTTTTATCATCAATTTTTTTAATAACTTGTTGAATAAAATCATCCATTTGTTCTAATTTTGATTTCATTGATTGATGACTTGGACCATATCTATGACCTGCATGATCAACTCCTAATAAATGACCAATTGTAATATCAGGTTTTGAATTCATCATTGGGAAAATATTTTCCATTACTCCATTATCAACAGTATGTAAATCATGAACATTTAAAGATTCAAATGGGATACTAGTTTCAAATTGTTTATCAAATAAAGCAGTCCAAGTATCATCACCAACAAATTTAATAGTTTTATTTAATGAATAAGCTTGATTAACCCAATTATCTTCATCAATTGCAGTACCAGCAAAATTAGATCCAGCATCAATAAAAGTTGGTAATGATCCAGTTGTTAAACCTTTTAATCTTTGTAAAGTTGTAGTTGGAGGATCAGCAATAAATTTTGATAAAAAAGAATTTTCAGGATATCTAACAGAATAATCATATAAAGTTGGGAAAGCATTATGATATAATAAATCATCATTACTTGGAATTGTAAAATCAAATCTTAATGCATCAATAATAACAATAACTGCACGATCAAAAGATTTATCCATCCAACAACCAGATGATTTTTTATATGGAGTATCAATTGGTTTTATTGAACATTCACTATGATCTTCAAATACTGGTCTTGATAATAAAAATCCATTTGTAAATAATATAATACCTGAAACTTGTAATAATGCAATCCAAAATCCAATAATAGCTAATGACATATAACTACCAAAGATTCTATTACTTTCAGTTGTTTTGTCTACTTGTTCCCTTAGACTTCTTTTTTTATTATTAGTGGTTGATTGAGTAGAAGGTGAATTGTTCACCTTCGAACTATTAACAGATTCCATTTTGTAACCTTTTTTTGTTGTTTTTGTTTGTTTAAAAGAATAAAAAAAAATTTGGAGAGTGGAAAATTGTCGGGATAATTTTTTTTTCAGGTACTAAAAGACCTGTTTAGGTTAATTGTGGTGTTTAGTAGCGTTAAGCGTGTCTAAGGAGAAGAAATGTCGGAAGTCGGAACTCCGTCTTACAACACACTGCAAAGAAAATCTCGGCTAAATTTTTAAATACTAAATTAGGAAATTTCATGAAAATCTTTTAGAAAAAAAAAAACATCTAAAATTCATAAACTATTTAACTATAGTCTTACTCATTGTTCTCTTTCTTCTATGACTAGAACCAGCATTACTACCACTATTCAATCTATTCGTACTCTTTCTTTTCATCAACCTATCATGTTCTCTTTCCCAATATTCTTGTCTATATAATTCCCATCTTTCAATTGTTTCAGTACTAAAAGATCTTGGTGACATGTCAATTTTTAATAACCCACCTGGTCGACTTGTATAAACAGGATTCCAAAGTAATGATATTAATGATTCTTTCCAAGTTGGTTTTATTTTAACAACTTTAACATTAAATGATCTTAAACCTTTATTAGCAGTATGTAAAAATTTTGGTGCTTGAACAAAAGTTTTATTATATAATCCAGTTAAATAAAATAATCCTAATGAAATTACTGTTGCAACAAAACCAATTCTTTGTAAAAATGAAAATAATCTATAAATTGATGGTTCAATAAACAATGCATAAGAAAAATATGCTGTTGATGCTATTAAAGCGCTAAAAAACCAAATATTTTTTCTTCTACTTATTGAAAATTCAATATATTGTTCTCTAAGTGATCCTTCTAATGTTAATAAGTTTCGATATATTTGTGCTGGTGCATTTGGTGGTAACATATCCAATTCATTTCGAATTCTTGAGCCAGACATTGAACTTGGTCTTCTTTTACGTCTATTTGTTGGAGGATCTTGACTTTTACTTCTATCAGTTGCTATACTTGTATTAGAATCGCTATTATTTGTATCAGTATCATTATTTGTATCATTTATTATATTTAATAGGTTGTTGTTTGTTGGTTGTTCTATTGGTCTTGATGGTGAACTAGCTCGTTGAGATATATCATTATTATTATTATTGTTATGCTCATTGTCGTTTAGTTGTACTGAACCATTAAACCCAGATGATGGTGGTCCAGGATATGTAAATGACATTTATATTATTATAGATTTTTATTGTTTGTTTTATTGTTAGTATGTTTTGTATTTTGTTCTGTTTATTAATATATTAATGTATTAAACCTTGAATATCTGGCAAGGGGAGAATGAATGACTTTGATTTTTTGAAAGTATACAGATAAAGATTTTTTGGGCCATTAACACATGCTTAAATGATTTTAATGGGGTAAAAAAAATTTAAGCTTAAATTTGTTGTAAAACTACACTTGGTTGGGAGATCCAAAAAAATATACATGTAAAAATAAAAATTCAACGCTTTTTTATCCACCATGAATATAAGCTGTCGGAGGACGGTCTGTGAGATAGAGCCAGCTTAAACTATTGTAAGTTACCGGCCGGCTGTCTTGGTAGTGCAGTAGTTGTTCAGCCCTGTGTGGGGTTTCAGTGCTAATTAAAAGCGCTAGAGTTTGCGCTAAGGGTAACTTATTTTTTTTTTGACAGCCATCCCATCATGAATGCATTACCAATCAATTGAAATCATGACATGCTTTATTGTTGGAAAAGAGCTTGGATTTTGGAAGCTAACTTTGAGTAGGATTTTAACTCATTATATAAAACAATGTTGGAAAAAAGGTTTTAAACTAATTTAAGTTTGATTTATCATATATGTATACAAAAAATGATGATGAGTATACCATGGGTTTGGTAGGCTGTATATATGTTACCGAAGATTATAATTAGCAATTCACTAATATAATGTATCATATATATCCGGATACATATGGATGTCAGATGTCAATTAATACCATGGTATACCATGGCCAGGTATATGTCGCCATTATATATTATAATATTAATTGTTGTAAATAGGAGGTTCCAGGTCTTTAACTTTCAGCTATCAACAATCATTTCTCAAGGCTATAGTATACTGTTTTATTATTATGAATAAAGTATATGTAGTTAGGGATATGTTGTAACTTATATTAATATTATAATGAACTAGTTGTAACATATAGTATATATTGAACTAAATTTAAATTGGCCTTAGGTTGTACGTATATATTATAAGCTTACTAGATATATAGTATAAATCCACACGTGCACGTGCGTGTATCTACCACATGCATATATATATATAAATCAATATATATTAGATATATACTGTATATATATATATAGAAATACCTAGGAGTATAAGATATATCCATGGCTGCAGATGGTATTATTGTATACCTACAACGAACGTTTGACTGAGTCTTAAAGAATCCAATTATAATATATACATATATGTTGAAATATAGAAAAGTAAAATAATCTATTAATTGAAGACAGCCAGCTTAACAATGCTCATGCACTATTAAACCTTGTAATGTTGATATACTCGTAAATAACTCTTGACTGCCTCAAGGACTAAATACAAAAACTAGGAAATACTTCACTATTTATATAATAAAGTATATACATAACATAATTCATACATCATAGCA
>JAJLUL010000256.1:0-18477 GCA_030564325.1 Blastobotrys capitulatus | reverse complement strand
AAAAAAAAAAAAAAAAAAAAAAAATTGTCAAATATAATAGCTTGATAAAGTGATGATGATAATTATAATAAGCGTTTATTAAAAAAAAAAAAAAAAAATAGTTCTTTTGGGACCAACTATACACCCAATAATACTTTTTAACATGCAATAATAATAAATATCTATTCTATAATACAAAAAGATTACAAGAAGTTTATTCTAGTTGCCTTAATATATCAGCAGCTAAGTATAAACTACCACAAATAACAGTATTATTAGGTAATTTATCTAAAACACCTTGATTATCTTCAATTTTTGAAACAGTTTTAGTATATTTTTTAACAATTTCAACCAAACTATCCAAATCTTGGGATTTGACCCAAGGCATTGAATCAACTTCACCAAATCCAGTAACATAAACTATATCACCAGATTGTAAAATCTCTTTCAAAATAGAATCAGTATCTTTACCAGCTGAAAATCCAATCAAAAAAGTTCTATTTTTTTCTTTTATATTTTCATCAATATATTCTTTCAATAATAATGCTGATTGTGGATTATGAGCTCCATCTAATAAAAACTTTTTATTATTATAATTAATCCATTGTAATCTACCAGGCCATGAAACTTTTGATATACCTTTTTCAACAATTTCATTTTCAAAATTTAATAATTTCAAAACATTTAATGCACATGATAAATTTGCTTTTTGATACCCACCTTGTAATGGACTATTAACATTATAAGGTAAATAATCAGGTTGAGCAATTATTAATTTTGAATTATTATCCAATGCAATTTTTTCAATAGTTTTTAAAACTTTTTCATCATTTGTACCATCTATAATACAAGGAACATTTTCTTTAATAATACCACCTTTTTCTTTTGAAATTTCTTCTAATGTAGAACCTAAAAAAGATTCATGATCCATACCAATTTTCCCAATAATACTTGCAAAAACATTTTCTTTTGGTAAAATATTTGTTGAATCTAATCTACCACCTAATCCAACTTCAATAACTGCAAAAGATACTGATTCTTGTTTAAAAATTTCAAATGCTGTTGCAGTTAATATTTCAAATTCTGTTGCATTAATTTCATTATCTTGATTTATTGATTTAACTTTTGATTCTATTCTTAAAAATAAATCTTTTTTAACTGTTGAACCATTTATCCAAATACAATCCCATCTATTTATTAAATGTGGAGATGTGAAACGACCTGTTTTCCATTTTTCATTTAAACAACTAGATACATATGCACAAATTGATCCTTTACCATTAGTACCTGCTACATGAACTGCTTTCCATGATAAATGAGGATTACCTAATCTATGTAATAATGTTGATATTCTTTTTAATCCTAAATCAATCATTTCCTTTTTTGTCTGTTTTGAAAAATTGTGTTGATGAGTAAATTTTAGTACAGATGATAAACGGCTAAAAATTCCAAACTTTATCGGATTTCCGATTATAAACAATTAAATTGAACACACTTTAACCATCAAATGATACTTGATCAGGAATACCAAATATACTTTTCCATCAATCAATTACTTGATATTTTACTATAATTAATGTCCATAGATCATGAATAAACCAATTTTATGATCGACTAATAATGAGCTGAGTAATGACGGGGTTCCGACCTTAATTATACTTGAACGCAACAGCCGCGCAGTAGAAACCTACGCCACGCTGTAGTAAGGCTAGCGCTAGGCTTACTGGTACTAGGTACCGGCCCGTTTTAACACTTTAAAGCCAAAATTTTCATCCCAAAAGCTAAGTCAAAGCTAATTTTAAACCTTACAAGTGTACAAAACAAAAAATTTAATACTCCCCTTTTTTTTCTAACCAAACACACAAATTTCATAAAAAAAAAATCAAATCAAATCAAACGTGTCGTCAACCACAACAACACACCCCAACACCAAAAAAAATAAATAAAAATGTCTATGGCATCAACTAAAATGTCGTTAGAACGACGACTACGTAAAGTATTTCAAGCACCCAGAAAAGGGGAAACATTTGAATTAAGAAATGGATTAGTATCACAATATGCATGGGAAAGAAAAGAAGCAATTCAAAGAACTATTGCAGCAATGACATTAGGTAAAGATGTATCAGCATTATTCCCAGATGTTTTAAAAAATATTGCAACTCATGATATTGATCAAAAAAAATTAGTTTATTTATATTTAATGAATTATGCAAAATCACATCCAGAATTATGTATTTTGGCAGTTAATACTTTTGTTAAAGATACAGAAGATCCAAATCCTTTAGTTAGAGCATTAGCAATTAGAACAATGGGTTGTATTAGAGTTGATAAAATGGTAGATCATATGAATATTCCTTTAAGAAAAACAATGAAAGATGAAAATCCTTATGTTAGAAAAACAGCAGCAATTTGTGTTGCAAAATTATTTGATTTAAGTCCAGAATTATGTATTGAAGAAGGATTTTTAAATGATTTACAATCTTTAGTTGATGATGCAAATCCAATGGTTGTTGCAAATGCTGTTAGTGCATTAGCAGAAATTCAAGATTCAGCACCAGAAACAAAATGTTTTCAAATTAATACTTTAACATTAAATAAATTATTAGTTGCATTAAATGAATGTACAGAATGGGGTAGAATTGCAATTTTAACTGCATTAAGTGAATATGATTCTGAAGATTCAAAAGATGCAGAACATATTTGTGAAAGAGTTGTACCACAATTTCAACATGCAAATCCAAGTGTTGTTTTGGCAGCAATTAAAGCAGTAATTAAACATTTAACAATTCAAAATGAAACAAATCAAAATAATTTATTAAGAAAAATGAGTTCACCATTAGTTACATTAATTTCAAGTGCACCAGAAGTTCAATATGTTGCATTAAGAAATATTCGAATTATTTTACAAAAATATCCTTCAATTTTAAGTAGAGAAATGAGAGTTTTTTTCTGTAAATATAATGATCCACCATATTTAAAATTTGAAAAATTAGAAATTATGGTTCAATTAGCAAATGAATCAAATTATGATCAATTATTAAGTGAATTAAAAGAATATAGTATGGAAGTTGATATTGATTTTGTTAGAAGAAGTATTAAAGCAATTGGTCAATGTGCAATTAAAATTGAACAATCAGCAGAAAAATGTGTTAATGTTTTGTTAGATTTATTAGAAAATAAACAAGCTAATTATGTTGTACAAGAAGTTGTAACAACTGTTAAAGATATTTTAAGAAGATATAAAACTTTTGATGGAGCAATTGAAATTTTATGTCAAAATTTGGATGAAATTGATGAACCAGAATCAAAGGCAGCAATTATTTGGATTCTTGGTGAATATGCTGAAAAAATTGATAATGTTGTTGAAATTTTAAATGGTTATTTGGAATATTTTTTGGAAGAACCATCAATGGTTCAATTAAGTTTATTAACAGCAGCGGTTAAATTATATATTAAAAAATCATCAGAATCTTCTGATTTAATTCAAAAAGTATTGGATACTGCAACTAAAAGAAGTGATAATGCAGATATTCGAGATCGTGCATATATTTATTGGAGATTATTATCATCAGATGCTAATGTTGCAAAAGAAGTTGTTTTATCAGAAAAACCACCAATTGATTCAACAATTGAAACTTTACCACCATTATTATTAAATGAATTAATAACTGAATTATCTACTTTAGCATCAGTTTATCATAAACCAGCAGCAAGTTTTATGGGTACTGGACGATTTGGTGCTGATGCTGTTCAAAAGAGAGCTATTGAAGAACAACAACAATTAGCTAAAGAAGATGCTGTTGGTAGTGCAGCTGAAGGTGGTAGTGGTGGTGTTAATGTTGAAAACTTGTTAGATTTAGATTTTGATGTTTCAAGTAGTTCAACTCCACAACCAACTTCAAATAATAATAATAATGCAAATTCTTTAAGTGAATTGGGGGATATTTTTTCAACTTCAACTCCACCACCTCAATCTAATACTACAACAAATAATAATACAAATGATATCATGTCAATGTTTGATTCAATGCCTTCACAATCATCAACACCTCAACCAATACAATCACATTCACAAGTACCAGTACAAGCGCCACAACCTGTTTCTAATGTTACAAATGGATTAGCAGGATTAGATTTGTTTGATAGCACGCCAACATCTACTCCTCCTCCAGCTCCTACTACTAATAATAACAATAACACTACTACTACAAAAAGTTCAAATACAGAAGATTTGTTAGATTTGTTTTAATAGATTTTTTATTTTTTATATATATAAATAATAAATTAATGCCATAAATAAACTCTACCACTAGCAGAACCACCAGTAACCCAATTTTGAGTTGGATGGAATGCAACAGCTGCAGGAACAGCAGTCATACCATCACCATTTAAATGAGCTAATTGTTGACCATCACTTGCATAAATATCTAAAAATCTATTCATATTCCCAATAGCAAATTTTTCAACATCTTTTGGAGATTGTTGCCATCTTGCTTTTAAAATAGTAACCCATCTACCAGTTTGACAATTATGTTTAATATTAATATTTGGTTCTTGATAATTATCTTTTTCAAAAACATGAATTCTATCAGCATAACCATTACAAACAATTTGTTCACTTCTATTAAATTCAGCACTTGAAACACTTAATCTTGAACTAAAAGTATCAATTAATTCAGGTATCGATTCATTATCTTCATTTTTTGAAATTTTTCTCAAATCCCAAACTTTCATAGTTCTATCTAATGATGAAGTAACTAATCTATGATTTGTAATAGGATTTGTACACATCCCACCAATTTTTTTATCATGAGCTCTAAAAATATCTGCTTTTTCTGATTTAGTTCTTAAATCATGAATACCAATTTCTCCTTGTAATGTAGCAAAATGTAAAATATTTGGTGTAACAATTGAAAAATCTGATATACCAATTGGATCTCTTGGATCTGAATCAAAGACAAAAGATTCAACGCATTCTTCTGTTTTAAAATCTAAACATCGAATTGATCCATCATATGAACTAATATAAATTTTTTCTGGATTAGTTAATGAACTATGAATTTTACTAATTGCTCTTGAATGAATTTTAAATGAATATAAAGTTTCTTTCTCTTCTTCTTCATTATCATCATCATCATCTTTTTCTTTTGAAGATGATGCATCCCATACACCTAATTCACCCATTTTATCACCAGCCATAATCAATTGTTTACTATGATCTGGATGTACTGCCATTGTAAAAATTCTTTCTGTTGTCATTTTAACTCCATTATCACCATATCTTGTATCATAAGTTAAATTATTAAATTCTTTTCTTAAATTTTCAATATCTTTATCATTACTCTTTAAATGATCGAAAAAATCACCTTGTGATAATTTACTATCACCAAAACTTGATAATATTTTAGTTGCACTATCCCAATCACCTTTATTAATAACATCTTTTAATTTCTTTTCACCTTCAATACGCGTTCGTTCTTTTTCTTCTCGTTCTTTTTTTAAATTATTATAAAGTTCTGTTTCTGATAATTTATTTTCATTTTCATCAACTGATTTCCCTTCTAATCTTCTTGATTTTCTTCTTGGTAATTCTTCAACTTTTTGTTTTTTTTTCTTTGGAGCTGTTGTAGATTTGGCTTTTGTAGGTGTTGATGATCTTTGTCTTTTAATTCCTGTAGTTGCAGATTTTAAATCTAATTGTTTTAATAATTCAGCATTTGCTCGAATGTTTTCTTGTCGTTTACGTTCTAATTCACTAACCATTATTGGTACTATTTATTTTGTATTATATAAAAGTTTCTGAAATTTTTTTTTTTTTCACGAAAACGCGAATTATTAATTAAAATAATATCCATTCCGTCACGGAAAATTCAAGTTTGTTAATTTTTTTTTTGATCTGACCATTTTTTTTTTTTTTTTTCCCTCTTTTGTTTGATAACCGTCACGGAAATTTTTTATAATCTATTGCCACAAATATTTATCTGCAAATTTCACTAAACCAAAACTTTATCAAATCAACAGACCAAAAAACAACAATGAGTTCAAACTCTAATATTGCAAAAATTTTTAATCCTCCTCCAGTCGAAGGAACTCCAGTTACTCAAACTGATTGTGTTCCTTGTATGTTAGTTCAATCAGCATTAATGTTACTTGGTGGATCATATATGGCAACAGGAGCAGTATTTAAAGAAACTAAACAAAATCCTCTACCCAAAGCAGCTACACCAGTTTGGCAAAAATCTGTTAGAGGAGTTGGTGGTATTGTTGCATTATTTGGTATTGCAAGGGGTATGGAAGCATTTATGTTAGCATCTAAACAAGAAGATCAAGGTCCAAAAAACGAATAATTTGTTTTTTTTTAAAAAAAAAAGAATATCTATGTTAAATAAAAAAATATAAAAAATACTATTGAATTTTAAATTGTAATGCCCAATCTTTTAATAATAAATTATCATTTTTTGAATTAATTAAAAATTCATCATTTTCTAACAATTCTTGTGGTGAAGGTCTTTCATTTTCTTTCATTAAACATTTTGAAATGAATTTTCTAAATTCTGGTGAATAATTACCATCTCTTGGTAATTCTGGTGGTGGTTCATTAACAATTCGTTGTAATAAATCTAAAATACCAACTGGATGAGCATCCATACTACTATTCCATGGGAATTTCCCTATAGCTAATTCTAAAACTGTAATACCTAAAGACCAAACATCAGATTTTACAGAATATGCAGCACCTTGAATTCGTTCTGGACTCATATAAGTACTAGTACCAACAAAAGTTTCAGCTATTGAATTAATTAATTCACCAGAAACTCCAAAATCACATAATTTAATTTCTCCCTTTGAATTTACCAAAACATTTGATGGTTTAACATCTCTATGAATAATTCGATGATTATTATATAAATAAGTTAAACCTTCAACAACAGCAACAGTAATTTTACCAATAATTTTTTCATCAATTGCTCCATTTAATTTAATAATTCTATCCAAACTACCACAATCCATATATTCCATACACATAATAACATTAGATTCATTTGCAAATGCTCCATAATAATCTACAATATGTTCACTTTCACAATCATGCATAATATGTAATTCTCTAACAATTTGTTTCCTAACTGCTGGTTTTGCTTCAATATGAATAACTTTTTTGGCCATAACTGTTTGTGTTGGTACATGTAATACTCTTGTAACTTGTCCACCATTACCATGACCTAATTCGGCCATTAATTCTAAATCTTCTTGTCTAAGATCTAATTTAACTGGAACCCCTAAATCTAAATTTGCTAATGAAGATTCTAATGAAGAATCATTATTTTTTTTTTGATTAAAATTTTTTTTATTATTACTATTACTCGATGATCTTGATTTACTCGATGATGATGGTTTTGGTTTATTTGTAATATCTGATGGTTTTAAAAAATTCAATTCATCATTTTTACTGGTAGTACTATTTGACCCACCAATTTGATTTGGACCAGAACTACTAGCTGATGATAATTGTAATTTTTTGAAATTTCTTCTTTTTAATGTTTTACTAGCTAGTTTATCTGCTAAATTTTTTTCGCCAGATTCATTGTTATTTGGCGTTTCTGTCATTCTATGTTGAGGGTTGTTTATTGAATGTTTTAATATTTAAATTTAAAATTACTAGAAATAAATACCCCTAATTTTTTTCTTATGGCCAAAAAAAATTCTATTTTTGGGAGGTAAACTATAGTAAAGGTAAGCTGCTTAGTAGTGCAATATGGAACAGCCGGGTAACTTTATCCGTTGTTAGATTAAATCGGAGCAGCGAAATGCATCATGATCGAGCCGATCGGAGTAACGAAGTTTTCGTGACGGGGATCCGCGAAAAAAACAGCCACAAAAAAAAAAAACTCTAGTATTTTACTCCCAATAGAATTTTTTTTTCACTAGCGCCAATTATAAAAGCTTGAACCTTAAAAGAATTTGTACACCAAATTTGTGGTTTGATAAAATTTTCTTGCTTTTCTATATTTTCTCTTGGGAGAAATGATTAATTGTACAAGCAGTACTTAACACCCACTCACAAGCGAAAATTTTTTTCTCTACTTTTTTTACACTTGTAAATTTTGCAAAAAAAAAAAAAAATTCTTCTTTCCTCTTCACCACACACACACACACTCACTTACAACGAAAAAAATTTTTATAACAATAAAAACGCTTTTTTATTAAAACTATTATAAACAACTTAACAATCAAATACTACAAGTAATACTTTATTACATCTATATCACACAATTTCATCAATTCCTTAATCAATTCTAATCAATTGATACTCATTTTTTTTTTATTTATTAATTTATTTTTTATTTTTCACACACGTTTACACATAAACAAACTTACAAGCCACAATTTTCTATTAATTCATTACAAATATATATACATAAAAGAAAAAGATGTCTCTATCAAGTCAATTTGAAAACCTAAGTGTAAACAACTCAGGAAGCGCGTCACCAAATAACAACACTAATAATAATAACAATTGGAAATCAGATTTAAATTTACCAGAAAAAGATGTTAGACCACAGACAGAAGATGTTACAAATACAAAAGGTAATGGATTTGAAGATTTTTTTTTAAAACGAAACTTATTAATGGGAATTTTTGAAGCAGGATTTGAAAAACCATCCCCAATTCAAGAAGAAGCTATTCCAATTGCATTAGCAGGTCGAGATATTTTAGCAAGAGCTAAAAATGGTACCGGTAAAACAGCAGCATTTGTAATTCCTGCATTACAACAAATTAATACAAAAATTGATAAAGTTCAAACATTAATTTTAGTTCCAACAAGAGAATTAGCATTACAAACATCACAAGTATGTAAAACATTAGGTAAACATTTAGGTATTAATGTTATGGTTACAACTGGTGGTACAACATTAAAAGATGATATTATTAGATTACAAGATACAGTTCATGTTTTGGTTGGTACACCAGGTAGAGTTTTAGATTTGGCAGGTAAAAATGTTGTTGATTTTTCAGAATGTCCAATGTTTATTATGGATGAAGCAGATAAATTATTAAGTCCTGAATTTACAGTTATTGTTGAACAATTATTAGCACATTTCCCATCAGATCGACAAATTTTATTATTTAGTGCAACTTTTCCTTTAGTGGTTAAAAGTTTTATGGATAAACATTTAAATCGACCTTATGAAATTAATTTAATGGATGAATTAACTTTAAGAGGTATTACACAATATTATGCATTTGTTGAAGAAAAACAAAAATTACATTGTTTAAATACATTATTTTCAAAATTATCAATTAATCAATCTATTATTTTTTGTAATAGTACAAATCGTGTTGAATTATTAGCAAGAAAAATTACTGAATTAGGTTATTCATGTTATTATTCACATGCTAAAATGTTACAATCACATCGAAATAAAGTTTTCCATGAATTTAGAAATGGTAATTGTCGAAATTTAGTTTGTTCAGATTTATTAACAAGAGGTATTGATATTCAAGCAGTTAATGTTGTTATTAATTTTGATTTTCCAAAAAATGCTGAAACTTATTTGCATAGAATTGGTAGAAGTGGTCGATTTGGTCATTTGGGTTTGGCAATTAATTTAATTAATTGGAATGATCGATTTAATTTGTATAAAATTGAACAAGAATTGGGTACTGAAATTAAACCAATTCCAAAAAATATTGATAAAGCTTTATATGTTGCTGAATCTACTTCATCAATTCCAAAACCATTCCCAATTGCTCAATTACCTCAAACTACTAATAGAGTTGGTCGACGTCATTATAATAATGGTAATAATCAACATAATGGTCAACCACAAGTTCATCATCAACAACCACAACATCAGCAACAACAACAACAACCTCCAATGCAACAACAACAACAACAAATGCCACAAAGTATGGTTCCACCAATGCAACAAATGCCAACTCAAATTATGCCACAACAACAAGGTGGACATCCTCAAATGCCACCTCCACCACCACCACAACAAGGTATGCCATATCAACAACATCCAATGTCACCACAACAATATCAACAATTACATCAACAATACCAACAATTCTATCAACAACAACCACCTCAACAACAACCTCCACAAGCTTAAGTTAGATCTTGAGCTATGTTAATGACTGAGGTATGAAATTTTTTAATGACTTATTTATTATTAATATTTAATGACTGTTTTAGTATTTTTTTTTTATATGTTTGGTTATTATTTTATGAATGAAAAAAGAAAAATTATTTAAAAAAAAAAAAAAAAAGAAAAAAAAAAGTTTATGTTTACGAAATTATGTTTATATTTTTTATTATTTTTATATATATGGGATTATTTGAAGGAGAGAATGAATAAAAAAAGAATTATGTATAGATTATTGAACAAGAAGGAGAAGAAAGAGAGAAAAATAATTGGAAGAATGGGGTTGTTGGTTTTAAGAATTGTTTTTTATTTTTTTTTACAATTTGTTTTTTTTTTTTATCAACCTAAACTAAACCAATTGGTTTATTATTTTATTAGTTTTTTTTTTTTTTTATATATATTTTTTAGTTGATTATTTATTATCTTTTAAGAATTATTTTTCCGTATATATCTAAGTTATAACTATTGACCGCGCCGCATATTATGCGGCTCACATTACTCCATAATGAACAAACAGGGCGCTTGAGGTCCGATCGGTTGACAATGTTCCGTCTCCGATAAGCTTTCCAAGCCAATGAAAATTCCCAAGTTGAAAAAAAAATATTCCTGAAAATTTCAACAAAAGTCAAATCTCCACTATAAAAACAGAAATACCAAGATAACAAAGCATAAAGACGCACAATTGAATAATAATAGTACAGCCGCGCAAAAATTTTTCCTTCATAAATACATCCAATTCTTCTTAAAAAAAAAAAAAAGTATAAACTCTTTTTTTAAAACTCACAAATCAACAAAAACACAAGATTCTCTTTTAGAATGAAAGTTCTTATTATTGGTAATGGTGGACGAGAACATGCATTAGCATGGAAATTAAGTCAATCACCAAGAGTTAAAAATATTTATGTAGCACCAGGTAATGGTGGTACTTCAACTGTACCAAAAACAACAAATATACCAATTGGATCATCATCAAAAGATTTTAAACAATTAGTTGAATTTGCAAAAGATAATCAAATCAATCTAGTTGTTCCAGGTCCAGAACAACCATTAGTTGAAGGTATCGAAACATTTTTTAGAAAACAAGGTATTCCAACTTTTGGACCGTCGGCATTGGCGGCAAAGATGGAAGGATCTAAAACATTTAGTAAAGATTTTATGAAAAAACATGATATTCCAACTGCTAAATTTGGTAATTTTAAACAATATGATGATGCTGTTGAATATTTAAATTCAATTAATCATAAAGTTGTTATTAAAGCTAGTGGATTAGCAGCTGGTAAAGGGGTTTTAATGCCACAAAATAAACAAGAAGCTATTGATGCATTAAATCAAGTTATGAAAGATCGTGCATTTGGTGAAGCTGGTGATGAAGTTGTTATTGAAGAATGTTTAGAAGGTGATGAATTATCAATTTTAACTTTTAGTGATGGTTATACTGCAATGGATTTACCTCCTGCACAAGATCATAAAAGAATTGGTGATAATGATACTGGATTAAATACTGGTGGTATGGGTGCTTATGCACCAGCACCAATTGCAACTCCTCAATTATTAGAAGAAATTAGAGAAACTATTATTAAACCAACAATTGCTGGTATGAGAAAAGATGGTTTCCCAATGGTTGGTATGTTATTTACTGGTATTATGTTAACAAAAACTGGACCAAAAGTTTTGGAATATAATGTTAGATTTGGTGATCCAGAAACTCAAACTGTTTTACCATTATTAGAAAGTGATTTATTTGAAGTTATGTTAGCATGTGCAGAACATCGATTAGATTCAATTGATTTTAAAGTTTCAAATGATTATGCTGCAACTGTTGTTATGTCAGCTGGTGGTTATCCAAATTCTTATAAAAAAGGTGATGAAATAACAATTGGAGAAATTGGTAATGATACTTTTGTTTTCCATGCTGGTACTGATTTAAAAGATGGTAAATTAGTTACATCTGGTGGTAGAGTTATTGCAGTTAGTGCAAAAGCAAATACTTTAAGAAATGCAGTTGATTTAGCTTATAATGGTGTTAAAGCTATTCAATTTGAAGGTAAATATAATAGAAAAGATATTGCTCATAGAGCATTTAGAAATGATGATGATGAAGATGATGAAGTTGAAGGTATTACATATGAATCAGCAGGTGTTTCAGTTGATAATGGTAATTTATTTGTTGAAAAAATTAAAAATAGTGTTAAAAATACAAAAAGAATTGGTGCAGATGCAGAAATTGGAGGATTTGGTGGTGTATTTGATTTAAAAGCATGTGGATTTAATGATCCATTATTAGTTGGTGCTACTGATGGGGTTGGTACTAAATTAATGATTGCACAAGCAATGAATTTACATAAAACTGTTGGTATTGATTTAGTTGGTATGAATGTTAATGATTTAATTGTTCAAGGTGCTGAACCATTATTTTTCTTAGATTATTATGCATCAGGTAAATTAAATTTATCAACAGCAACAGATTTTGTTGAAGGATTATCACAAGGTTGTATTAAAGCAGGTTGTGCATTAATTGGTGGTGAAACTGCTGAAATGCCTGGTTTATATCATGGTAATGATTATGATGTTAATGGTACTTGTATTGGTGCTGTTGAAAGAGGTTCAATGTTACCATTAAAAGTTTCAGAAAATGATGTTGTATTGGGTTTAGCATCTGATGGTATTCATTCAAATGGTTTTTCATTAGTTCGAAAAATTATTGAATTTAATGATTTAACTTATCAATCACAAGCACCATGGGATCCAACTTTAACTGTTGGTGCAAGTTTATTAACTCCAACAAGAATTTATGTTAAATCTTTATTACCAGTTATTAAGAAAAATTTAATTCAAGCAATGGCTCATATTACAGGTGGTGGTTTAGTTGAAAATGTTCCAAGAGTTTTACCAAATGATTTAAATTGTGAAATTGATGTTAAAAAATGGCAATTACCAAGAGTTTTTAGTTGGATGGGTAAAAATGGTAAAGTTCCAATTAATGATATGTCAAAAACTTTAAATATGGGTATTGGTATGGTAGTTGTTGTTAAACCAGAAAATGTTGATCAAGTTGTTAAAGAATTAACAGAAAATGGTGAAAAAGTTTATAATATTGGTTCTATTGTTAAAGGTGATAAAAAATGTTTATTAAAAAATACTGAAAATTGGTATTAATATTTATAAGTAATAAAATGTATATATATTTAATGTATTTCTATGTTGTTAAGGAGCAAAAGGATTTTCTTTCATTCCATGAAAAATTAATTTATTTGTACCTTCATAAATTGTAAAGAAAATCCCACCACTAAAACTTACTTTAATTAATCTTGGTAATGTACCTAACCATAATTTTGAAATCCCTTCTTCAATAAATAATCTATATCCACAAATTAAACTTGATTTAAATGTAGGTAACCCATTAATACTTTGCATTCTTGTTTTTATAACATCAATTGGCTGAGTTGATAAAACTTGAATAGCCCCACTTGTAAAACCTAATCCCATTGCTAAATAGGGACTAATTGGTTCATTTGTATTACTTGGTTGAACAATTAATTGTTTTAAAAAATTATAACTTGTAAATTTTACCATTGAATTTGCAATTTGTCGCGTCATTGTAGGTCCAAATCCTTGAACAAAAGATCTAATACCTCTAGTTTGATACATGTCTTTGATATTTGGGAATAATCCTTGAACATTTTTATTTACAGGGAATGAAAATTCATTAATATTTTTTGGTGGTGCAGGTGGTCTAACTTTTTTACCACCTGGTGAATTTGAAGAAGTAGGAGGAGGAGAATGAGGTATTGAATGTTGTGATGATGATGATGGTGGTTTAAGTTGTTTTACTTTATTTGTTTCATCAATTGATCTATCAATCATTGTAGTTTTAATACTTTCAAATGGTACAACAATTAAACTTTCAACTAAACCTGTCATCATTCCTGCAACTACTATTTGTGGTGCACTTGTTGTATTATCATTATCCATCATAAATTTTGTTGCTTGATTATAAACACTATATCGAACTAATGCCTTTGTTGCATTACCTGCAACAACTGATGAACATCCTGTATAATATAATTTTGATACTGGTGGTAAAACAAATGTATTATTATTTATATTATAAAATAATTGATGTCTAGTTTTGATATATTCAAATGGGTATGTAATAAATGAACTTAATGATGCTGCAGTGACTCCTGCTATTGTCGTGCTGAGTAATGATTCTTCACTCATATCTTGTTTTGCGTCTATCTTTGTCTAATGGTTTCGGAATATTTTTTTTTTTTTTATTTTTTTGGTGATGTTAAAATTTATTTTATTTTGCTTGTGAAGGAACGAAAAAAAAAAAACGCGGAGCTGAAGAGGAGCTCTAGTAGGCCTGTGACTAACTAACCCTATGCCTAGATTCTATTCTTATCAAGCTATTTATCTACAATATTGTACAACTAATAGATCACGAGTGGAGAGATAAAAAAATATTAAAAAAATAATCTATTCAATAGTCTTATAAAATATCCATTCAGATTTTAATTCTTTAGTATCTTTTTTTATAACACTATCAATTCTAGTTTCAATTAATTTAAAACCATTTTTTTCAAATACTTTTTTACTTGCAATATTACCAACAAAACATTCACCACCAAATTTTTTTATACCAAATAATTTATAACCAACTTCTTGTATCATTGTATTCAAAATTTGAGTCATTAAATTTTGACCCCAATAATCAGGGATTAAATAAAATCCAAAACTTGTAAAATCTTGTTGTTTATTTGGTCTAATATCCATAGCACCGATCATTCTATTTTCATTATTTCTAATTGACCAAAATAAATTATATTTTGATTTTGAATTTGTTTCGGTAATCATTTCAAGATATTTTAACCCATCTTCATTTGTATATGGTGTCTTTGGTGGTCCTAATAATGTTTTTGTGATTATTGGATTGTTCATTGATGATACAATAACAGGTAAATCTGTTTCCGGATTGAACCCTGTTAATTTGATTTGATCATTAACTTTTATCTCCATTATTTTTTTTTCTTAATCTGTGATTGTCCTGAAGAAAAAAAAAAAATGAAGGGTAAAAAAGGTATATTTATAATAATAATAGTCAAATAAATGAGTCAAAAAAATTACATAGTAACCCTTATTTTATAATCAAAACTATCTTTCATAAAATTTTTAAAATCAACTAATAAAGAATTTTCAAAACGTTTATCACTTCCCTTTAAAATAACATCTGGATCAACTTTTAATTTTCTTTCACCTTTTGAATTAAATAACCAAATATTCCCATCATCTAATTGTTTCATTATATACATTGTTGCCGCTTGAGCATTTCTATTCTTTGATACCATTGAATATAAATCAATTAATTGTTCTTCTGGTAAAAAAATAATTTTTTGATGTTTATTAATATAATTTTTTATCATTTCCAATTCTTCTAACCATAATTCATTACTAAAAACATAATATTGATAGTCTAAATCACTTTCAGTAGAATCTTTTTCATCATCACCTTCATTATCATCATTATCATCATTCTCACTTCCTGAAACATAAATAGTTTGATTAACATGATTTGGATTTAATGTATTATAAATATTACTATTTATATCTTCATTATTTTTTTCTTCAAAATTTAATTTTCTTGAAAATTCTACCAAACTTTCATCAGAATCAGAATCATTTTCATCATCAAATAATTCATCAACTAAATAAAATCCAACGTTACCTAATTTTAACCAATTTTCTTCATCTTGATCATTTAATAATTCTAATGCTAATTCAACAATTCTAACAGGTCTATATTCTGGTAAATATATTTCTTCTGAATATCCTGGTACTAATTCATCTAACCAAATCATTTCCAAATCTTTAATTTGTTCTTTTGTTATCAAACTATGATGCCATGAAAATCCTAATAAACTAATTTCTTCAGGATATGGTCTTGATTTCATTGTTGGAATATTTAACTTAACATTCAATTTTTGACCCAAATTTTTTAATAAATCATATCTTTCATTTGGTAAAATTTTCCATTTTTTAATAATTTCAGGTAAAGTACCAATAAAATCATCTTTTAAATCAGTTTCTAATAATTGATAAGTTTTTTCTAAACATTCATTCAAAACTTTAACAATTAATTTATAAGGTAAATCAATTTTTTTATAAAAATTATAATTAAATTGTTTTAAAAATATAAAAAAATAAATCCAAATTAATAAATGTGGTAAACTTTCATCTCTCCAATCTTTTAAATTCCATTCCAAAACTAATGAACTTAATTTTATTGATAAATCATCAATTGGTTTAATTTCATTTTCATTCAATTCTTGATTTAAATATAAATCATGTATTAAATTTTTATTATCTCCATACCCCATTAAAGATTCAATATTAATAATTGCCAAAATACCACTTCTTATAAAAAAATCATGTTCATTCTTTATTTTATTTTGTAAAATATCAAACCATCTATTTAAATCATTTTGATTATAATTAAATTTATTATCCAAATCATATAATTTTTCATAAATAATTTGATGTAATTTAACAAATGCTCCTTCACTATTTTCATTATAATTATTAATACTACCAAATAAAGTTCTTAAAGTAGTATGAGCTTGTTCAAATGGTAATTCAGAATTTAAACTTTTTACAAAATAAAATAATGAATCAATTGATGATAATGATACTGAAGCAGAATGATGATGAATTCTACCTAAACCAGGATTTGATAAAAAAACTTTATTATACCAAAATTGTGCAGGTTTTGAAATTAAATATAATTTTTCCCAACATTGAATTCTTAATCTTGTTAATTCACCAATTGCTTCCATAAACATATTTCTTGCTTCATAAGGAGGTTCAGTTAATACTGTTAATAAATTATGACTTATTGCAATAAAATTTATCATCATATCTTGACTCTTTGGTAAATATCTTCTTAATAAATCTAAAAATTTAAATAAACCTTTATTCCATAATCTTAAAGGAATTTTATATTTAGAAATTAAATTTCTAACAACTTTATTACCAATTGGATGATGAGCTAATGTCATAAAATCAAAATATTTTTCCATCAATCTTTCATGATGTTGATATATTGGTTTCCATTCATTTTCATCAAATTGTTGTTTATTTTTTAATAAATCAAAATCTTTATTACATTGATTTTCTAATTTTGTAATATCTGAATATAATGATTGCATTTCATTTAATAAAGATGTAATGTCAGTAATTTGGATTTCTTTATCTTCTTTATTAAGTTCTTTTTCTTTTTTCTCATTGTCTTTATTATTGTTATTTTTTATACTTGGTGGAGGAGATTTGCTTTTGGTATTAACACTACTTTTATTAGGTTTTTTGGTCAATTCTAATCCTTTTTCTAAACTATCAGCATTATAATTGAATAATAATTTACAATTGGCATCACCACCTCTATCAAACTCAGGATCTACTTCATTTGATTCATTTTTAGTATTGTTATTATTTGTATGGCGTCTATAATGATTTCGATTTTTGCTATTATTATTATTACTAGTAGTATTCGAATTCTTTCGTGGTCTTCGATTACTCATTGCCTTTCATTAATAATGTTTTTTTTTTTTTTTTGAATTGGTTGTTGATGTTTGTTGATATTAAGGGGGGTTAGTGGAGTGATGTATTGCTAGTCATATATATAGTGATACATCAACGAAATAGTTGTTGTTGTTTATGTCTTTTTTTGTCTATTGTATTACAATTAATTAGTTGTTCGGTGATGTAAAAAAAAGTGAATGACGATTTTTTGATGATATTTTTTTTTTCCTTTAATACTGCATGAATTATTCCCAGGTAAAAAAATTAGCCCACGCAACAAGCTATTTATAAATTTTTCAAGTCTAAGCGCGCTGATTAACTTACGTTGAGGGAGAACGAGAAAGCGGTTAAGTGTGTTTTTATCAACGCTTAAACGATATTACACTACATTAGAAAGGAATTTCAAGAACTATAATTCATTAGTTAATGGATCTAATTCATCCAAACATTCTATAACAATATTGACCGAATCCATAAAACTATTAACACCAACTCGTAATGTTCTATCAGTAGTTGCTGCAAAATCTACTATAAGTTTTGTACCTTGTTGTGTAATTTTTTTACTAAATTGATCTGGTTTTAATTCTGGATCTGGATTTAAGCTTTGTAAAGCTATTGAAGCTTGTCTTTCTGTATCAAATGGGATACTCAGTTGTCTAGAGTCATTAGTTAGTTGGTTTCTTTTTTGATGATAGACTACCTACAATACATGGTCTAACATTGTTATAACAAAAATATTGTGATGTTGAAAAAAAAAAAAAAAAAAAAA
>JAJLUL010000255.1:0-18504 GCA_030564325.1 Blastobotrys capitulatus | reverse complement strand
CAACACGACAAATAATTATAACAAAACAAGATATAGAATAAACGAAAAAAAAAAAAAAACAATAAAATAAAGTATGAATAAAGCATACCTATTATTAGGCTTTGCTGCATTATTCTTCATAGCAGTTCTAATAATTGCAAGGTTATTATGTATCCGACCAGGTAAAAAGGTAACAATTAAAAGAGAATCTGCATCTTTAATGATTTTATTAGGCTCAGGGGGTCATACTGGGGAAATGTTACGAGTTTTAAAAGATTTAGATTTTGATAAATATAAAGAAAGAATATGGGTTCATTATCCTGAAGATCAAATGTCTGTTTCAAAAGCTTTAAAATTTGATGAATATAAAACATCTCAAAGTGATAAAAATATTCAAACTAAATGTACATTAAAATCAATAAAACGAGCTAGAAAAGTGGGGCAAGGATGGTTTTCTACAATCTTTTCAAGTTTTTCAAGTTTAATTAGTAGTATATCTATTGCAAAAACTAATCCAGATGTTTTAATTTGTAACGGTCCAGGAACTTGTGTCATGTTATGTTTATGTTCATTTATTTTAAAGTTTTTTGGTTTAAGTAATACTAGAATTATTTTCATTGAATCACTAGCAAGAGTTCATAGTTTATCTTTAACTGGAGTGTTATTATTACCATTAGCTGATAGGTTTATTGTTCAATGGCCGGAATTAGCTGCAAAATATAGAAGAGCTGAGTATTATAATGTATTATGCTAATTTTTTTTATTTTTATTATTGATTGTGATGTGATGTGACGATATCGTTGATCGGTATCTTGTACTAGTTAGTTTACTAAGGTACCACCAAGTAGTTGTAATTTAAAGCTGGGGGCACGCTAATCATGCTTTAGTTATCTCCCGCATGTCCTTCCTAGCTGGGCTTCCCCCCCCCCTCCTATCGTAAAAAAAGTAAGACGATTAGGATTTATTGCCCAAAGAAAAAAAAAAAGTAACACCTCGTAAAAACGTAAAAACCATTTCATCTTTCATAACACATACCTTTTTTTTTTTTTTTTAAACTTTAAAAAATAAAATCATAGAAATAAAATGGACGCATTAACAGTAGATGGGTTAGGAGATTTTAGAGATAGTAAAAATAGAGTTGTTACTCTAAGAGGGATTAATATGGATTCTAGTGCCAAATTACCAAAAAATCCTGAAATTACAATGTATAGTGATCAAGATGATACATATTGGGATGGAGAAAATATATCATTTGTTGGTAGACCATTTAGTTTAGATGATGCACCAAAACATTTAGAAAGAATCAAATCATGGGGTTATAATGTTATTAGATATGTTTATACATGGGAAGCATTAGAACATAAAGGTCCAGGAAAATATGATGATGAATTTATTGATTTTACAATTAAAGTTTTGAAACTTTGTCGAGATTATAAATTTTATGTTTATTTAGATCCTCATCAAGATTTATGGAGTAGATATGGTGGTGGTTCTGGTGCACCTTTATGGACTTATTATTCAATGGGGATGGATCCAAAAGCTTTTAAAGCAACCGAAGCTGCTTTAGTTCAAAATCAATGGGAAAATAAGGATGAATTTCCAAAAATGATTTGGGCAACTAATTATGGTAGATTAGCAGCTGGGACCATGTTTACTGCATTTTTTGCTGGTAAAGAATATTTACCAAATTGTAATATTAATGGAGTTAATATTAGTGATTTTTTACAAACTCATATGATGAATGCAATGAAACATTTTTATTCAAGAATTAAAACTGAAACGGATTTATTTAATGATTGTATTTTAGGGGTTGAAACAATGAATGAACCAAATAGTGGTTATATTGGATTAAGAGATATTACTATTGTACCTAAAGAACAATTACCAAAATTAGGTACATGTCCAACTTCTTTACAATCAATGATTTTAGGAACTGGCCAAAAGACAACTGTTGATTATTATACTTTTGGTAAATTAGGACCAAGTAGATCTGGTACTGTTGAAGTTGATCCAAAAGGTGAAAGTATTTGGTTATCAGATGATAGATGGGATCAACATTATGAATGGAAACGTGATCCAAATTGGAAATTAGGAGATTGTGTTTGGTCTCAACATGGTGTTTGGGATCCAATTAAAGAAAAAGCATTAAAACCAGGATATTTTTGTTCATGTCCAATTGAAGGTCATGATGTTGATGAACCATATTTTGTTAATGTTCATTTTAGAAGATATTGGGAGAAATTTTATATTGAAATGAGAGAATTATTAGGTAAAGAGGTTTATTTATTTTGTCAACCACCAACTAATGCAATTCCACCAGATTTAAAAAATACTGAATTTATTGATGATAGAGTTATTTATACCCCACATTTTTATGATGGATTAACATTAATGTTAAAAAAATGGACTAGATGGTGGAATATTGATGTTATTGGATTATTAAGAGGTGATTATTTAACTGAAGTTTTTGGTATTAAAATTGGTGAACAAAATGTTAGAAATTGTTTAAGAAATCAATTAAAAAGAATTCGAAATGAAGGTATTGAACATATGGGGACAATTCCATGCATGATGTCTGAGACAGGTATGCCAATGGATATGGATGATAAAGCTGCATATAAAAATGGTGATTATACATCACAAATTTTAGCAACTGATGCTATTAGTTATGCATTAGAAGGTGCAAATATGGGTTATGCATATTGGTGTTATTGTTCAATTAATGATAATTATAGAGGTGATCAATGGAATGGTGAAGATTTTAGTTTTTGGAGTAATGATACAACAAAAAATAGTGATAATGGTATTAGAGCAGAAGAATCAATTAATAGACCATTTGCACCAAAAGTTTGTGGTAAAATTTTAGAATGTTGGTTTGATAGAAAAATTAAAAAATTTAGATTAGAAGTTGATGCAGAAAAATTAACTGATGATTTATTACAAGATAAAGCTACTGAAATTTATATTCCAAAAAATCATTATCCAAATGGTGATTTTAGTGTTAAAGTTTCTACTGGTAATACAGAATTTGATCCAAATACTGATATTTTATCATGGTATCATGAATCAGGACCACAATCTATTGATATTGAACCTTTAAGTATAAAACAACAACCAGAAACAAATTGGTGTACATGTACTTTAATGTAATTATTTAACTAATTATTATTAGAATTCTAAATCTTCTCTTTGTCTTTTATTATGAAGTTCATCTTTTAATAAATCTTTAACAAATTTATGATATAATTGCATATAAGGTTCTAAACAAGTTTTTGAATAATTTGTCTTTGAATTCCCATCAGTATTTTCAGAATCATATTTTTCAACTTGAGAAATTAATAAATTAACAGTTGGAACATCATGAGGATCAAATTCATCTAATTTTGTAATATCAATTGGTACACAAACTCTACCAGTTTCTGGATGGATACAAAATGGTGATTTTAATAAATGGTTTAATTGTCTTGAAACATTAATATCTAATCTTGGATACATATATTCCAAAATAATATCTTGTTTAGTTTCTTTATTAATTTTACCATTATAATATTTTGAAATTCCTTTTTTAACAACAATATCAATATCTTTCCATTTTTCAAGACTACTTTTTGTAATACAATTTTCTTCTTGATCTTCTTCATTATCACCATACCACATTGATCTTAATTCTTTAACAACTTGTTTATCTTGAATAGCTTGTAATAACATTTCTGAACCTTTTAAATCTCTCCAAGGATCTTGATCTTCTAAAATAATTCTATTAAAATTTTTATTTAATAAATCAAAACTTTGTTGAATATGATTATGCCATGGTCTATTTAAATTAATTGATTTACCATTAACTTTCCCACCTATTAATTGTAAATAACTAGCAATAGATTTTCTCCTTGTATCATCTAAATCTCTTGCTCTTTTATCACAAACCCATGCATGAGCACCACGTCTACCAGAATAAACCCATAAAATTTTTTCAAATCCAAAATCATTTGTTAATGATCTATTCATAATTTGAATAGCTAATGTAATAAATTGCCAACATTTGGAACAAATTTTTTTATCTTTACAACAAGTTCTAATTTCATCATAATCTGTTAAATCAATATCAAAAACTAATTCTTTTGAAATTGGTTTAAATGCATTTTTTCTTAAAGTTTTTCGGTCTCTTGGATTTGCACTATAAACAGGTCCAATTTCCCATCTTTTTGGATTCTTTAACATGACATCTTTTTCAAATTGATCAGCTGTTTGATATGATTGATATCGTAAATATGCATCATTTTGTAATGTAAATGCTAATTCTCTATGATTAAAATCATCTGTTGGAGTTGGTGAATGATTTAACCATTGGAAAAAATATTTAAAAGGGAAAAATAATTTATAATAAGTTAATCTACCATCTTCATCAACTTTATGATCTTCAATTTCAAAATGTGGCATTTTGATACTATTATTCTTATAATTTGTCGCGTTAAAGTTGGAAATAAAAAAAAAAAGTTTTATTGAATTAAATTCATGTCAAAAAAATATATATGGCGACGCGTCAAAAATATTTTTTTTAGTTACCCGGATTATTCCATTCTTTTACCTAACCTCCCAACTTTACTTGAAAATATCCACAAGAAAAATTAATCGCCACACAAAAATAATTGTTAACAATATCACATCACATCAACAAAATCATCTATATACATACATAAAAAACAATTAAAAAATGGATATTATTTTAGGAATTACAACAAAAGATAAAGTTATTATTGGTACATCAAAAGCATTTACTAGAGGTATTTCTGTTTTAAAAGATACTGATGATAAAACATTGCATTTAAGTGATCGAGAATTGATGGCATTTACTGGTGAAGCTGGAGATACAACTAATTTTGCAGAATTCTTACAAGCAAATATTCAATTATATGGTAAAAGACATGGTCAAGAAATGTCACATACTGCAGTTTCAAGTTTTACACGAACTCAATTGGCTAAAGCATTAAGAAGTAGAAAACCATTTCAAGTTAATGTATTAATTGGTGGATGGGATTCAAAATCAAAACAACCTGTATTAAATTGGATTGATTATTTAGCTGCATGTGTTAAAGTTCCTTATGCTGCTCATGGTTATGCTGCTTATTATGTTTTATCATTATTAGATCGGCATCATAAACCTGGTATGTCTGAAGAAGAAGGTATGGAATTAATGAGAATGTGTATTGCAGAATTAAGACAGAGAATGCCATTAAATTTCAAAGGTGTACAAGTAAAAACTGTTGGTGAAAATGGTATTGAAAAAGTTGCTGATATTTAAATTATAATAAAGTTTCATGATTTCTTGATAAGAGAATTTTTTTTTTTTTTTGGGCGTAGATATTTTTTATTTTTTTTTTATTTTTGTAGATTTTTCATCATCACTTCTTTTTTTTTTTTTTATCAAACATGACATTGGTAAATGAACTTGCCAAATTACTTGCAAAATATGTTGGATCAGAAGAACCAGATCTTGCAGAATTTATAATAGAGTTGAATAAAAATTCTTCATCAATAAAAGATTTTCAAAAAAAGTTGGATGATCAAGGTGCAGGATTTCCGATAGATGTTATCAATAAAATTGATCAATTAATTAATAATAAATCAAGTGATAATAATAATGATAATAATAATAATGGTCTAAGTATACCTGATGATAGAGATCATGTTAGAAGATTAGAACAAGAAATTTTAAATAATAAAATTATTCAAAATGAAGAAGAACAAAATAGAGGTAGGAAAAGGACTAGATCAATAGATCCTGAAGTTGGATTAATATGTGATGCAAAAATTAAATCAATAACATCATATGGAGCATTTGCAGTTTTATTAGATATAAATACTGATAGAAATGGATTAATTCATATATCTCAAGTAAGTGAAGATGGTTCAAGAATTCATAAAGTTGAAGATGTTTTAAATGTTGGTGAAATTGTTAAAGTTAAAATTGTTAAAATAGATCATAAAGGAATTAGTTTATCAATGAGAAATATTAATCAACAAACAGGTAAAGAAGAATTTCAAAACCAAAAAAATAATGCATTTAGTTATAATAGTTCAAATCAAAAGAAAAGAGCTACATCACAAGAAAGATTTGAATTAAGACAATTAATTGCAGCAGGTGTATTAAAAGAAGAAGATTATCCAGAATTAATGGATCAAGTTGATCAACAAATTGATGAAGAAGAAATTGAAGATGTTGATATTGAAGTTAAAGAAGAACCAGCACCATTTTTAAAAAATCAAGCATCAAAAATTAGAGATTTAAGTCCAATTAGAATTATAAAAGCACCTCAAGGTTCAATGAGTAGATGTGCAAATGATAGTGCTAAAAGTTTAACTCAATGGAAAGAAGAAAAACAAGTAAATAAAAAAAATAATCCTAATAATAATGATTCAATAGAAGAAAATAAACCAGTTCATAAAAAAACAGTTGCTGAAGTTCATAGAACTAATAAAACTATTTTAGAACAACGACAAAGTTTACCAGTTTATAATAAAAGGAATCAAATTTTAAAAATGATTGAAGAAAATCAAATTGTATTAATTGTTGGTCATACTGGTAGTGGTAAAACTACTCAAATTACACAATTTTTAGCAGAAAGTGGATATTGTAAAAAAGGTATAATTGGATGTACACAACCAAGAAGAATGGCAGCAATTTCTGTTTCTCAAAGAGTTGCAGAAGAATTTGGATCTAAATTAGGTCAACAAGTTGGTTATCATGTTAGATTTGATGATAATACAAGTTCAAATACTATTATAAAATATATGACTGATGGGATGTTACAAAGAGAAGCATTATTAGATCCAGATATGAAAAAATATTCTGTTATTGTACTAGATGAAGCTCATGAAAGAACAGTTTCAACAGATGTATTATTTGCATTATTAAAACAAGCAGCAACAAGAAGACCAGATTTAAAAATTGTTATAACATCAGCAACTTTAAATGCTCAAAAATTTTCAGAATATTTTTATAATTGTCCAACAATGGAAATTGAAGGTAAATTATTTAATGTTGATGTATTTTATTCTAATGAACCAGTATTTAATTATTTAGAAGCAAGTATTAAAACAGTTATTGAAATTCATTTAACTGCTGCTCCAGGTGATATTTTAGTATTTTTAACTGGTAGAGATGAAATTGAAACATGTGTTGAAAGAATTAATTCACAAATGAAAAGTTATGGTAAAGATGTTGCAGAATTAATAGCATTACCAGTCTTTTCACAAATGCCAAATGATTTACAAGCAAGAATTTTTGAACCAACTCCAAAAGGTTCAAGAAAAGTTATTTTTGCAACAAATATTGCAGAAACTTCTTTAACAATTGATGGAATTGTTTATGTTGTTGATCCAGGTTTTGTAAAAATTAGTGCATATGATCCAAAATATGGGATGCAAAAATTAATGGTTACACCAATTTCTCAAGCTCAAGCAGATCAAAGAAAAGGTCGAGCTGGTCGTGTTAGAGATGGAGCATGTTATAGATTATATACTAAAGAAGCATTTGAAAATGAAATGTTACCAAATCCAATTCCAGAAATTTTAAGAGAAAATTTAGCTCATACATTTTTAATGTTAAGAGCAATGGGTATTAATGATTTGGAAAATTTTGATTTTATGGATTCACCATCAAAAGATTCAATGGGTCAAGCATTAGAAGAATTATATCAATTGGGGGCATTAGATCCTCAAGGAAAATTAACAATTTTAGGTAGAAGAATGGCTGATTTCCCAATGGAACCTGCATTAGCTAAAGTTTTAATTAATAGTAGTGATTCAGGTTGTTCAGAAGAATTATTAACAATTGTTGCAATGTTATCAGTACAAAATATTTTTAATAGACCAACTGATAAATCAAAACAACGAGAAGCTGAAAATGCAAAACATAAATTTAATGATCCATATGGTGATCATTTAACAATGTTAAATGTTTATAATGCATGGGTTAATAATGGTAAAAATAAATTTTGGTGTAATAAAAATTATATTCATGATAGATCTTTAAAAAAGGCACAAGATGTTAGAGATCAATTAATTAGACAAATGAAACAAGCAAGATTAAGAATTACAAGTTGTGGTAATGATAATGAATTAGTTAGAAAAACTATTTGTTCAGGTTATTTTTATAATTCTGCTAAAAAAGATCCTCAAGAAGGTTATAAAACAATGGTTGAAAATACTCCAGTTTATTTACATCCTGCAAGTGCATTATTTCATAGACCTTCACCTTATGTTATTTATCATACATTAATGTTAACAACAAAAGAATATATGAATTTTGTTACATCAATTGAACCTAGATGGTTAGCAGAAGTAGCACCAACTTTTTTTAAAATAGGTTCTAATAATAATCAAATATCAAAAAGAAAAAAATTAGAAAAAATTGAACCATTATTAGTTAAAAAAGAACAACAAGCTAATAATAAGAAGAAAAAATTTAGAAGATAAAGACTAAATAAGAAAAAAAAGTAATAAAATATACAAATTTAATTTAATTTATATTATATAATAAATAAAAAAGTAATCTATTGTCGAGCATTAATAATATTAATGAATTCTGGTTTTAATGATGCACCACCAACTAAGAAACCATCAACATCTTCTTTATCATTGAATGAAGTAGCATTTTTACCATTAACTGAACCACCATATAAAATTCGAACTGCACCAGCAACAGAATCATTAACTTTTTGAGCAACATAATCTCGAATTGCTTTGTGAACTTTTTGAGCATCTTCTGGAGTTGCAGCTAAACCGGTACCAATAGCCCAAACTGGTTCATAAGCTAAAACAACTTTATCCCAATCAGAAGCACCTAATTTAGCAACTGCAGCATCAATTTGTTTTTGAACAACTTCAATAGTTTTATCGGCATTTCTTTCATCTAAAGTTTCACCAATACAATAAATAACACTTAAACCTTTTTCAATTGCAAATTTAGCTTTTGAAGCAATAAATTCATCAGATTCTTTTAAAATAGTTCGTCGTTCAGAGTGACCTAAGATAACCCAAGTAGCACCAACATCTTTAATTTGATCAACAGAAACTTCACCAGTGAAAGCACCATTATCTTTATCAAAAGAATTTTGAGCTGAAACTGAAACATTTGAAGCTTTTAAATGTTCTTTAGTCCATGATAAATATGGGAATGGTGGTGCAATAACAACTTCTGTTTTACTATCTAATTGAGCATTATTTAAACCTTCAACGATTTCTTTAATTGAAGATAAAGAACCGTTCATTTTAAAGTTACCACCAACGAAGAATTGTCGACCCATTTTTGTTGTAATTGTTTTTTTTTATTTGTTATAAAGTTTTGATGAAGAGAGAGAGAAAAGAAAGAAAGAAAGAAAAAAGAGGAAAAAAATTGAGGAAAAATATAAACGTTTATATATATAAAAACAAAGAAAAGTATTCGGACGAAAAAAAAGCGAAAAGTGGACTGCTTTTTTTTTTCTTTTGTTTACGCAATTTCGTTTAGAAAAGAAAAAAAAGAAAGAAAATGTTTCTTCCGGGTATTAACTTTTTTTTCACCTGCCATTGTGGTGTCTAGGGATGGTATTCAATTGGACCCTTAACCACCTTGAAATATCTTCTGTTGAAAGAAAAAAAGTGGCTTGACAACAACAAACACACACACAATTTTTTTTTTTTCAGTTTAAAACCGTTGTCTAGCATCAGGTATATACAGATGCCGATATCAACTCAACAGGCCTTCCTAGAATGATCAAGTACCGTAGCAAGGTTGTTTTATGTAGCAAAAATTGAGGATCTGGGCCATGTCAAGGTCTGTGAGCTTTGTGAGTATTTTTTGTATAGGAGTCCTGAGACCCGATAGTGGAAAATTCTAACGGCAACGAATCATACGAGTCAAAAAATTGTAACGCCAGATCAAACAGATTGCAATAGACTACGACTACTTGTATCCTAAACCGGGTAACCTGGAAAGTCATTTTAACCCATCGATCCCAACAATAATAACATCAAAAATTCAGTTTCGCGTTTTGATCGTGTTTTGTATAATAAATATTTTTCCAACACAATCCTTTAACCTAAAAACATTATAATAATGGAAACATCACGTCCAACTACTCCTCATAGAAGAAGTAATAGTGCTGCTTCAAATCATTCAAATCATTACGCGGTAGATCCAAAAACTTTACCATTAGATACTTTATTTCAACAAACTGGTGCATTAGAAGAATTTAGTGATGGAATGGCAACTTTAGATTCTAATTTACAACATTTACAAAATGTACATGATTCTTTATCAAATTTTACAGAAAGTTTTTCAGCATTTTTACATGGTATTAAAATGAATGCTTGGTGTGTTGAATTTAGTGAAGCTCCTGAAAGTGAGCATTTTAAAAGAGATCGTAATGTTAATTTAAATGAAGAACAAGAAGAAGAAAATCAACAAGAAAATAAAGAAAACGAAACTTATATGACAGATAATCATTCATTTATTGTACAACCGACTAATATTAAATCATCTATAAAGCAACCATCATCAGTCTCATCATCATCAACAACAAGATCTCGTCAAGTTGCAAGACCTAGAACAAAATATTAAATTTCCAAAACTTGACGACCAACACCAGTAGATTTATCAAATATAACTGAATGTGATTGATTTCTTTGATTTAATAAATTAATGAAATCTGGTATATTTCCACCAACACCAAAATACATTTTTTTAGCAGCAACTAAACTTTTGGTGTTATTATCAGTTTTCAAATTTAACAAAGTATCAGTGAAAATTGGCATTGTCTCATGAGAATAAATAGTTTCACTAGCTAAAATCAAATCAAAAGTTGGATTTATTGATAATGCTAATTTAACAAATTCTGGTGACCATGCTCCTGATATAAATGAAATTTTTATATCTCTTTTTGATAAATCATTATAAAATTCATTTAATAAATCTGGATTTATATCAATAACATTTGATGATGTTCCTTTAGTAGTATCATACCAAATTAAAAATAAATTAGGTGCAGTAACTAATTCCAAAATAGTTTTATTAAAATCAGCCAAAACTAAATTTAATGATTTCTTATTAATTAATGCTTGTTTAAATAAATATAAACTTGGTAATGATGCACCACATCCTAATTCAATAATATTTTTATTATTATTATAATTATTCAAAACTTCAATCAAATCAAAACTACATTCCCAAACTTTTAATCCCCCTTCATATTGATTTACTTTAATATCTTCATTCGTTGATCCTAATAAAATTTCTTCTGTTTCTGTTAAATCATCTTTTTGCATTAATTCATGTCTAACATCAAAAATATCTCGTTTAACTAATCCATTTGTTAATTTTTCAAAACTAACCATAATATTTGAATTTAATAATTCTTCTAAATTATAACTTTTTGGCTCATTTTCTTTTGTAAAATCAATTTTTTTATTCATAAAATCTTTTGAATCAATTTTCACATCTTCTTGTTTATTTAAAGATCCAAATTTAAATCCCATTTTTTATATTAGTATATTGTTATTATATTTTTTTTATTGTTGATGTTGAAAAATTTCATGTGCGGCGGGGAGTTATAATAATTTCTTAAATTCCCAACACGACACCCAATCTTTTTTTTTTTTTTTTTTAGACACATCATAATAATAATAATACTAATAGACGGGTAATATAAGAGCATAGAAAAAAAAAAATGGATGATAGTGAATATGTTGATTATGATTTATACCTTGATGAATCATTTTCACCACTAGAATTTGCAAATACATTAGTTCAAGGTACAAATAATTCAACAGATTTAGAAGTGGATTTAGATGCACCGTCAAAACGTTTAACATATGATTTAGAAGAAATTGATAAATTAGTTTCAAAAATTGCAGGTGATCAATATAGAGATTTATTACAACAAGCAGAACATGTTGAATTAGCTAAAAAATCTTTAAATTCAGTGAAACCTGGATTAGAACAAGTTAATCAATCTTATAATAAATTATCAAATGATGTTTTAAAACCATATGATGAAGCTCATAAAGTTCATCAAGCATTAAGAAGATTACATTCAACATCATCATTATTAAGTCAATTAACTTGGTATTTATTTTTAGCAAGACAATTAGATTCAACAGAAGGAAATTTATCAGATGTGGCAATTAATATTAATGAATGTAAAAATCATTTAAATCAATATCCATCATTACGTGGGATAGAAATTGTACAAAATCATGAAAATAAAAATTTAATACCAAGATTAAAAAAATGTCGAGATCAATCATTAGCAATTTTAAAAACTTTTAGTTTAAAAACTGATAAAAATAAATTAAAAAGTGCAATTTTAACTTTAAATACATTAGAATCATCAATTTTTGTATCAACAATTATAGAAATTTTACCAAGAAAAATTAAAGAAAGTGTTGAACAAATGACAAAAAGTTTAGTTGCATTACCTCAAGCATATTTGAATGCAATTGGTGATGCAAGAGATAGATCAAAATCTTTATTAATATTAATTGATATTTTAAATGATTGTAATTTATTATCAATTATACAAGATAAAAATTCTGAATTTAATCATGATAAAATCCTTCAAATCTTTTGGAGAGATTTAGCAAATGATTTTGATTCTAGATTAAGAGATTATCTCCGTCGAAATGATCAAACTGCTAGAGGTCGTAAAAGATTAATTCCACAATTAAAACAAGCAACTTCTGAAGCTGTTTTACAAAGTGGTATTGAAAATGAAAATAATCCTGCTGTTAAAGTAATGATTAATGTTTTCAGTCCATGGGAGAGACTATAGAATTTGTTTTTTTTCAGAATTTTTTTTTTTTTTTTCATTAGATAAATAGATTATTATTTTTGTCCTTTTCTTGGATGACCACCTTGTCCACTAACACCTCGTACAACTGGTTTTTTCTTTCTTCTTTTATTATTTAAATTTGGATTAACATATAATCTTTCATTACCATATTGTTTTTTGGCAGATTTTGGTTCATTTTGTTGTCTTTTTTTTAATCTTGCTAATCTTGATTTTTTACTTGGTCTTCTATGCATTCTTAAATTTTCTAACCTTGCTTCTTTTGCTAATTGTGTATAATCAATTAATTTTGATTTAATATTATAATCAAATACAAATCCAACTCCATCAACAGCAACTGATTCAAATTTTTTCTTATCTTCTGGATTACTTTTATAAAAATAATAAGAATCAGGTCTTTTTGCATAAACTCTTGGATCTTCTTGTTGTTTTGATTCTTTTAAATTTACTTTAACTGTACTATTACCAAATAAATTAAATTCTTCTTCATCACTTTCTTCTTCTTTTTGATTATTATTTGTAGAAACATCATCATCTCTATCAGAGAATTCAAATTCAATTTCTGGCATTACAATATCTTCGTTCTCACTGTCACTAGAATCATTTTTTATAATATCGCTTAACTTGACTGCAACTTCACTCATTTTTTTCTCTCTCTATATTTAGTTATGTTGATGAAAAAAAAATCATGGTGAAAAAATTTTGTCTACCAGTGAGTGTAGCAACTTCTACAGCTTGTACAATTGTGCAACTAGCGCGCTGGACGTTTGTTCACAACACCAAACATATCTACAAAATCAAAAATATAATCAGTATAAACAGAAAAACATCATTATTATTAAAACATATTCAAATTATATATATATATAAAAGTTATTAGTATCTTTTTTTTTATTATCCTCACTTTGTGTCCTCTTCTGGTCGACCTACCTAATTATTAATTTTATCACGTAATTGAGTTAAAAATTGTGGATAAGCAGGAGCTTGATCAGATCGATCTTCAACTAAATGAGTTGTAAACCATAATCTTAATGAAGGATCACCATCATCTTTAACAATATAAAAAGATGGCCAAACAATAGAATCAACTTTTTCTCTTAATTTACCAATAATAGATCTAATTTTACCATTTAATTCTTTACCTTCAACTTCTGGCATTTCAGTTTTACCGTTTGGAACTTCTGCCATGGTTGAAACACCAAATGCATCTTCTAATAAAGCCGGAACTGCATCTCTTCCAACAAATAAGAATTGATTTTGACCATCATCTAATAAATATAATCCATGAGCTGCAATTCTTTCACCAGTTAAATTAATTCTTGCTGGTAATTGAATTTGACCAGTTTCTTCATTTAATTCACCATCAGTTTCTGATAATTCATGTAATGCATACATTTCTGGATATAAATATTTAATCAAATATTTAATTGGCATGGTACTTAATAAACATAAAGCTGCTGATCTCATATCAGTTGGAATTTGTGATGATTTTTTATATCCAATATTTTTAACCATTGCATTAACTAATAATGGTAGCATTCTTAAATTAGCACAAAATTGTAATGGTGATGATGCACCAACATTTGTTGTCATTAATTCTTTTTTATAAGTTGTTAAAATATCTGTTAATCTACCAACTAATAAATCTTGAGCTTCTTGAACACCAGATGCAATAATTTTTTCAAATGCTTTTTGATTTAAATAACTTGTTATAGCTAATTGATCTGCACTTGCATAAATATCATTTAAATTTGGTGAAGTTGGAATTGCCATTGTAATAACTCGAACTCTTCTTTCACCATCACATGTTGTATGTAAAATACCTGCTTGTAATGTAACCCATGGTTTTGTAATATTTTCATCAATTGCAACTTCAACAACATATGATTGATCTCTTGGGAAAGTTGGGAATGAACATAAATCTGATGATCTATTGAAAAAATTACCATAAAATGCATTCATTCTTAACCCAGTTGATGCTCGAACTCTTAAAACAGCTTCCATACTAATTTCTTGACTTAAATGTTCACCTAATTCATGAGCAAATTTAATTGCATCTTCTGCTCTACTTGCACTCCAACCAGGATAAAAATATGTTTGACCACCAGTAAATCTTGGTAAATTACTTAATGAAGCAACATCTTGATATTGTGGACAAAATAAAAACATATCAACAGATACTTGACTTTTATTACATTCAACAGCAAAACTTTTATAAAAAGAATTTGCTGTTTGTAATAATGGACCTTCTTTATTTGTACCTAATGCTTTTCTATCTTCACGAATTTCTAATTTTGCTGTACCAACATTTGGTAAACTTGCAGTAATACAAATAATTTTACCACCAATTGATCCAATCATTTTATTAGCAGCAACTAATGCAGAACCTAATGCATTAGATGAATTAACATTATTTTGAAACATTTCACCCAATTGATCTAATAATTTATCAATATTTTCTCGACATTCACTCATATTAACTAATAAACTAGATGGTAATGGTAAAAATGGTTCATCCAAATCACCAACAACTAACATTGAAGGTTCAGCATTTGGATTACTTGGTAAAGGAATTGAAAAATAATGTAATGAAGAATCAACTGCAATAAAACCAACTTTTGTTCTACCATCTTTATTTGGTATTCTATCCAAATTTTCTTTAATAGTTCTTGCAGCAGTAGCTAATAAACCAGATTGAATTGAATTAACTGATGTATCAATAACAAAAACATAAACTGGTGGTTGTGGTGGTCTAACCATATATTCTGGTGGTGCAATAAATTCAGTAACACCATAATTAACTTCATTTCTTGAATAACGATCTTGTCTTTGATTTCGAACTGGATCCCAATCAAATGATGATGGAACTTCATTAG
The DNA here is from genome assembly GCA_030564325.1 of Blastobotrys capitulatus. Taxonomy (NCBI): domain Eukaryota; kingdom Fungi; phylum Ascomycota; class Dipodascomycetes; order Dipodascales; family Trichomonascaceae; genus Blastobotrys; species Blastobotrys capitulatus. Next base: position 2,822 of record JAJLUL010000255.1, on the reverse strand, counting down.
TTAATCCACACATATTACATTTCCATCGATGAGTTTGATCAATAAATGTAACAAAAGGATTAATATAACATCGACATCTTCTACATCGACAAATAATAGTATCTTCAACAACTGGTACTGGACTATTACTATTTAATAATGCTGTATAAGGTCTGATAATTAATGCAAAAGGCAATTTCGATTTTTTTAATAATGAACTTGATTGTGGAACACAATTTAATGTTGATCTCATATATTCAAATGATGCATTTGATTCTGGATTTCCAGTAACTGTTGCATCTGGTGGGATAACTAATGGTGGTGGTGGTAATTGTAAATCATCAATTGGTGGTGGTAAATGTTGCATTAAATCAATATTATATAATTGATTTAATTGAGGTAAAGGAGCTCCAGTTGGTGCACCTCCCATTGCACCACCACCTGGTGGTGTATTTCTAATATTCATATTTTGAAATTGACCTGCCATTTGATCCATATAACTTGGTTGTTGTTGTTGATTCATCATTGGTGGTACAACTCCAGGAGTATTCATCATTGGTGGTGTAGCAGCAGTTGGACCTGCTGGTGTAAAAGTCCCCTGTTGAGGCATACCCATACCCATACCCATTGGTTGTTGTTGTTGTTGTGGTTGTTGTCCATACATTGCTTGAGCTACATTACCATCATATGGTTGTTGAGCACCTTGTGCTTGTTGGGCATTGAAGTCATATTGTTGTTGAGGGTACAATCGACGTTTATGTCCTCCTCCTTGAGAATCCATGTTTTGTTTAATTAATGGTGTTTAATGTATATAAAGTGGTGATGAAAAAAAAAAAAAAAGTTTGTTTTGGAAAAAATACTTAAAAAAAATGTTGTGCTGTTCTTTTATTATTATTAAAAAAAAAAAAAAAAATTACTTGGACTTTAAAATTATATATACAAAATCGGGGGTCGGGAGTACAAGACATAAATAAATCATCTTTAACTATTCCTTCTGGCGTGTTTTAATTTATTTGCCAACGCAGTATTAGCTGTATTACCACCTCTCCATAATTTAAATAACATTGCAGTAGTAATAATTGATAATCCATACCATGTTAAAATGTATTGAAAATGTGTGTTTCGAATATTAACTTTACCTGGTTCACCAACTGGGATACCTCTTTGATACATTTGTTCTGGTAATAATTCAACTCCATTAATAGTATTATTATATAATTGTTGAATATAAATTGGTTGTGATTGTGTTGCTCTTGCCATATCATTAATATTCATAAAATGATATCTACCTTCTAATGGTGCATCATCTGGTGTAAAAACATTTTTTTCTGGTTTTTTTTTTAATAAACATTCAACTGTAACTTCACCAGTTGGTAATGATTCAGGTGATCGTTTTGATTGATCTTTTAAATGTTTTGGTATCCACCCTCTATGAATTAATAATTTAGATCCATCTTTTCTTTCTAATGGTGTAACAATATATACACCTTCTTTACCATCATGAATTCTTGGTTCAACAATCATTTCTTGATCATGTCTAAATTTCCCAGTTGCTAAAACTTTTCTATAATCAAATTCTCCAGAATTTACAACTGCTGGTGAGATTTTTGGTGGTAATGGTAATGGTGGTAAACTTAATCTATATTCACCTTGTGCAATTAAATCAGTTTTCCATTTTAATCTTTTAACTTGCCATGTACCTAATCCAAATGAAACTACTGGCATTAAAATTAATAATCCCATAAAAATTTTTGATCCAAATCCTTTTCTTGTATTTGTATCATTTCTACTTTTTATTGGTTTCCAATCTACTATTGATGTTTTGACTGTTCTTTTAATTGTTAGGGGTGAATATTTTGGTATAAGTTTGGGCGTTATTCTTATCATTTTTTTTTTTTTTTTATCTCTATTTGTAGAAATTTTTTTGTCGTTGTATAAAATTTTTTTTAGTGATGATATAGTTTTTTTATTTTTTTTTTTGTGTTGTTCGTGATTGGTAGTAGTGGGATTTTTGTGTGTAGCACGCGTTGGGAAGACCGTTAACTATTTTTTTTTAGAATAACGCCACAATGAAATTATGTTGTTGTGGCTTTTAATAATAATAGAGTTTAAGTTTTTTTTGTGGAGTTTTATTGGTTATATTTTTAAAGTATCATAGTACATTGTTTGTGCCAATTAGTCCCAAAGATATTGAAATAGTGACTTCATTGACTTTTCAAGCTATAGCGTGTACAAGTTTTCTTTTTTAACGACGGTAAAACGATTATGCAGTAGGATTGATTTGCTGGAGAACATATATCATGTTAATGCATCTATATACATCCGATATATAGGAATAAAGTAAAGTAGACCCTGTAAACTTATATCTTTATGCATAAATGACTTGGTAGAGACTTTTTAAAGGAAAGGAATGAATTTATAGGGCTATATTTATTAACCTAGCTAGGATATTATATGTATAAAAAGTGAATATATATTCAAGTCACAATTGATTAAATAATTGAGCACATATCATAACTATTAGTTGTGTGTATATATATTAATAAATTCGGGGATACTACTTGCTATCAAAACCTTTTGAATAGCTTGGAAACCTGTCAATAGATTTCTTTAAAAGTTTTCAGCTGGATCAGCAGTAAAGTTTTGTTGAACAGAGAGAAATAGAATATACAATATAATATATTATGTCTAATTAATATAAGAATAGATAAAGAGAAGAAGAGGAAAATTTTATAATGTAAAATTTTTCTCTTATATTTAATTACATACGTGGTCTGATCGGCTCCCAATCTACCGACTGTAGCTATTGCCGTTTGACACTTCCCCTCAATGGTTACTGTCGT